>KZ507193.1:81105-103950 GCA_002844005.1 Limosa lapponica baueri
GCTCCAGCTTGCAGGACTTTTCTCAAGACACTGCTGGTGAGATTTACATTAGATCTCCTTTCTACCCTGTTCTCAAAATAACTAGAAAGGAACAGCCTCCTCTCCGTGTTCTTTAAACCAGCCTGGATTTGCTCTGAAAAATCATTCAACATGCTCCTCTCTGCAACAACTCATAGCTGAGGCAACTGGCTAGTAAAATGATCTCACAAACCCTTACGTGAAATAGGAGCTATTTAATGCAGGTTCTTCCATGTGGCTGGAAAACGCTAGGCATACAGGAGGCAAAATTCAGAACGGCTTTAATAGAGCCAGAAAATCTGGCAAGCTTGAACCCAACTCTGTCCAGACGAGACAATATTTGGATCCTGCTCTCACATTATGGAGCAGACAGTTAAATCTGTGTATGATCAGCCTGCAAATCTCATCGCCGGAAGATATTATTGGGATCAAGAGATTAAGGATTTAAATAAAGGGGGAAGACTGGGTATTTATATGGTTAATGAGAATAACCCAGTTATATTAGTTGGGATTATTATTAAATATATGGCAGAGCTGATAAAAACCTGAGGCTCATCGCCAGAGCACTAAGGATATCACCAATTTTCCTACGAATTGCATGTTACCCACTTTGGGGTTCTTGCTCCTTCCTCAAAATTACTTGGTAATGGTCCCTTTTTTGAGATGAGACCTTAAATTGAGCAGATAGCACTTTTCTCCAGTCTAATGACCTTTGTTTTCCTGGAAAGGGAGAGTACATGACTTCTAATGCTCAACCCCACAGGGCACAGGGTCTCACAGTCACTAAATGAATGAACTTCACTGAAGCTCCTCCTTCGAGGTAAAATTCAGAAAGACATTTTCAGGATGCTGCGAGTAAGCCAGCTGTAGGTGCTTCTTGAGCCGTTTCATCTGTCATCTCTGAACACTGGAGTTCTGAAATGTTATAAGCCCTTAATCTCATTGTACAGATGTATTTTTCATTGAAAGCATAACCATATATAGCCACTACTTTAATTGCCCTTTTACTTCGAATAAACCACTCAAGTCCTGTTTTCAGAGATCCCCTTTTTAATTCTTTCTTTTTTTTTAGGCTAACACTATTTCATCACATACTGATATATTTTAATCATAGATTAAAAACACATTTACATGCTGTATGAGAAAAATAGCTGTTTCAGATGGTTTGTTGTCCTCAGTAAAGAAGCACAAACTCCTGGAGCGTAACCTGCAGTGCAGAGATCAGCCAGCAGAACTCCATCTAACCCCTTCAACAACATTTTGGAGTGCAGCAAACATTTATCTGTTGCAGTTCATCCCAATTTGTTAAAAAATAATCAAGATCTAACATGTTCTCGAGTACTGTTATTAATGCGCTCTCAGATATCTATATTTATTTCTTTGGACAAACAATTCTATTAATCAGTTTAAGCCAATACCCTGACCAAGCTGTCTTTCTCCTTTGACTGCAATAGATAGCAAAGAGAATTGCTAACGATTTTTCCAGCGAAGTTTTCTTTAACGGACTTCAAATCAAATTTGGGGGCTGATTCTGCATTGATGTCTTAGCAGAAGTACTAGGAATGTAGGTTCAGATCTCTAGGAACAGTTACAAAGGGGGAAAAAAATATCTGACAGCCTCCCAGCTCTTTCCGTTTGCCTGGGGATTGATGCGGTGCCGGTCCTACCTGGATGCCTGTTATTCCTAAGCAGCATGGAGATTCCCAGCTCTGCTAGATAACCAGAGGGTACATCCTCTGTGTGACACAGAGCCACTTGAAGGCCTGAAACCAGAGATTCCTCCATTAGCTCCAAACCCACTTAGGTGGGCTCTAGCCTAGGGCTAGGATTTCCTTAAAACCTTGTGTGAATCGTAAGACTCCCCAGTATCAGGGCATCATACAAGAAAAGGAAGAAACTATACTGGCAATACAGTGGGACAACCAGCAGCTGGATGCCTATCAGATGTTTCTCTTGGTTCTTTCTTGCTCCAGAAGTTTTATTAGTGCACCATCTTTCTTCTGGCTACACAAAGCTCTTAGGACAGCATATAAGAGCCAGATCAATGCCATTTTCACAAACAGTTCCCTTTCACTTTTTGAAATGACAGAGTGCTGCTTTTGGAAAGTTAACAAATAATTCTGTGCTTAGACAGGAGAAAGACCAAAGTGCTCTTGTTTAGAAAGCCACAACTTTCCATGCCAGCCAAAATTCCTTAGATGTGATGGACGGATGTGGACTGTTATGCAGAGACAAACCAATTACAATCTAGAAGATGAGCAACTCCTAATGAAATTAAATACACCTCTTCCCCTTCTGCTCTATCCATCACTCATTCTAACTACAACCCCTGGGTGATACTATTTAGAAGACGGAAAGAAAGGCTTTTTTCTCTGTGTTGCCTCTCAGTGATGCGGATGTTTTGCAGGGGGCATTTTTAAGGTGCTGATTGGGATACATTTTATAAATGTTGCAAAAATAAGAATGATTACTCGTGGAAGCCTGTGTGGATCTCCAGAGACACGGCAAATAAAGCATATGCAATCCTTTCAGGAAACCACAAGTTTTGGTTGATAAATATGACATAAATTAAAACAAACACCTCAGAAAAGTCTTTTTAACACCACATGATGTATTGCAGAGAGTTAATTTTAAAATCAGGTTCAAGAACCTGATTTTCCATGTTAATGGATTAAAATCTGATAAATTACTGGACTGAAAAATGTCCTCAGAGTGAAATAATTCACAAACTTGCTACTCTAGCAGGGTCCCAGATGGGGTGGTACTAGCCCAGTATCAACATTTTTCCTTGCAAACATTTGTGGATAACCCAAATATTACAAAAATAGTAATTACCAGTGAGGTCAAAGCCTCACTATATATATGTAGTGGTATATGCTAAGCTGGTGAGCTGGACTCAACAAACAAAATCAATTTTTGTAAGATACTATGCATGAAAGAGCAAGGAACAAAAGGGCTGTATATATAGACTGGGAGACTACATCCCAAGACTAGCAACTGTGAAAAGGATTCAGTGGTCACAGTGGCCAGGCAATTTTGCTTGATCTCCTATGGCAGAAGAGCTTATGAAACTGCCAGTATATGAACAGAGGAGGGTGAATAAGAGGTGGAAGACTGTTCTAATCACACTCAGGCATTAGAGAGATTGACAAGGGAATACAGGTGAAAAATTGGAGTGTGCAGAAAACAGACACAAAAAAATATTCAAGGGCAGTAGAAAAATGACTTGGAGAAAGAGGCTTGGAGAACTCAGCTTTTTACTTTATCAAAAAGCCTAAGCACTGATTTGACAAGAGCTTATAAGTGCCTTTGTAAAAAATAAATATTGGTAACTAAAGGGCTCTTTAGTAGAGAAAGGCAAAATGAGTCCTAGCCACTCAAAACTGAAGCCAGATCCCCAAAGAGGAAATAAAGTACACGTTGTTAATAGGGAAGGTGATCTGCCATTAGAACAAGCCAGCAAAGCACACAGTCAGCCCATTTGCTTCAGGCTTTCAGTTCGAAACTTCTTGACTTCCTCGAAAAGGTACAGCAGCCAAACACAAGTTACTGAGTTCCATTTGAGCAGGTGAAATTTGTGGCCAGAGCTACACAGGGTGTCAGAAGAAATGACCTAATGGTACCTTCTCATGTCAGATCTAGAACCCAGATTTCTCATCTCCCTTTCCTCTGGCCAACAGGTACTCAAATGTGGAGTAAGCATCATGCCATAATAATTATACTTCTGTGATATGTATTTTATGGCTTTTATTCTTGCAATTTTTATTTTTCTTATGGTAAAGCTCTAAGCATTTTAGAAGATCTTTTCCAAGCAGCAGCAAGCATCTGATTTAGATACCCAACAAGCATAAGAATGAAGGGGGAAAAAAAGCATTTTAATACACAGGGTAGCTTTGAAACCCTCACCCTAAAATACATACATTATTAAATCAGCAAGGAAAATGGACCAGTCATATAACTTACTCAAACTACACTGTGAATTAATATAAGAGCCAAAGGCCCTCCTTATTTTAGCCTCTGTCACCACATATCTAAGTGCCTGACAATCCATAACATATTTATCATCAAATCATCTGTGCTAGGTAGAAAACTGCCATAAGTCAAGTTTTGACAAAGCAGAGCTGAGGCAGACAGACCTCTGGATCTCGTCCCATCATTGCAGAGCACCATCAGAAATATTCACATTAGCGCTGCCCTCACTTGCTGCATTTAGCCAGCCAAGGGCAGAGATGCTGGGCCAGAGCTGGACTTCTTAGCTGGAGTAGAGCACTTCACCAGCTGGCAAGGCTAAACTTGGTATTTTTGGAGCTAGCACTAAGTCATTTCACAGCCGTGTAACAAACAATGTATGTGTAGACTCCGCAAGAAGGACTCAGCCATGGAGACACAGGTTAGAGTAGACACAGACTTGGGAGATCTGAGTTTAGTTAGCTACTGCAGAATCCTTCTGCCTTTGTTTGTAGCTTACGTCTTAGTGTCAGACTCTTAGTCAACACCTCTGTTTGCCATTAATTGTACGTCAAGAAGTGTCTAAAAATCTGCTTCATTATTGTTCCTCCGAACTTCACACCCATGGCCACGGTGCCCACCAAACAATTTCAAGCTTTGGATCACAATCAGCATAAACTCAGCTGTTCAGATCATTATCCTCATGAAGGTTTTGGCAAATTCTTTGCAGTATGAGGAGGCAGCAGCAGTGAAGATACTCAGACCATTGCTTTCTTTTGGCATGACAGTAAAAAAGATAAATTGAAATTATCCTAGAATTTGTTCAGTCAAATACATGGTTTTATTTAGGGGATGACAAAATAATTCTGGGCTATAAATTCAAATTCTTCATGAACAATAGGATACAATTTAAATCTCACAAACTTTACAATGGAAGAAAAGAGCAAAATCCTTTCTTTCCACATTTTAAAGTACAAAGACTAAAAATTCAAAAAATTCTCATGTCTTGAGTTTTGGAGTTTTTTAATTTTGTCCAACTTTTGTTGGGTTCTTCTTCTAGTGGCTGCCCATGTTTGATGTTCACATAACCCAACCCATTTTGCCTCCATGGATGTTTTCCTGCATAACGTAGATCCTGCATGAAACTCTAACATAGATGTCCTAGGCTACCCATGCTCCTGTTCTCCACAGCTACATGAAGCAAACTGTTGCCTATCCGGCTAGATTCAAGCCAGCTTTTTTGTATATATGCAAGTTAATACAGTAATCACATAAAACTTATTATATAAAATGAATGTGGTCAATGGAAGATCATATAATCCTGTGTTTAAAGCACTGAAGCGGAACTTGGCCGAATTCCAGCATTTTGGGCCAGCCACACAATCACTCTGCTTGACTGTCCATGTGTAAGCAAAGACCATGCTTATTTTCTCTTATCCTTTGTCCAACTCCTTCAGTTCAGACAGAACTCTTTGCCATGTATTATTAAGGACAGACAGTATGACACCCTCTCAGTTGAGGTCTGAAGATTTTTGAACAGTACCAATACCACGTTTGAAGAAATCACAGTATTTCTTGCTTTTATATACATGGTTTTGTTTTAGCATCCCAGAAAAGGAGCAGAAAGGACCCGTGCTTGGATTAGAAATGCCTGCAAGCTCAGGACTTCTGGGACAGCATGCCTTAGTTCAAGCAATTCTTGCTTTAAACTGCATCTTAGCAGACTGCACCTGCCTTCAAAGTAGCTCGTGAAATTCCACCTGAACAGTGTGGTTCTTCTAGCAGTGTGCTAGCAGATTCAATTCTCATGTTCAAGTGAATTATACAAAGATGAACTCTTGCAAACAAGCACTGAAGCCTATGTGGCCAAATGCCAGCAGCTCACTGCTGAGTACCAATAATAAGCCAACCTGCCCAGCCTCAGACCCCACTGCAAGATGTTACCCCTGGCTTGCCACCACTCTGCTCCTTGATGTGTCGTAAATTGTGTCCTCTCCAGCAGGGAAATCACCTTTAAATTTCATGCAGAGCAAGCCTAATAACTTGGACAGGGGGCCTTTGAAATGGCTTTCTCTGTGGTGCTTATACACTTGTGGTGGTAGATCTAAAATGCTGCAAATTTACAACCTCAAGCTGGTGTCAGATGCTCCCTGTGTGCATTTCACATGATGTAAATGAATTTACCCGTAGCATCATTGTAGCAAAGCAAAACTTACCTCTGTTTTCCCTTTACTTTGACAGGACCTCCTGGTGTCTTCATCTGAACCCCATGCTGTTGCCTGAGAAACCAAAATGCACAAGTCACATGACAATGCCACCAACCACCATGTCTGGAGACTCCCAAAACAAGAGCAAGTATCTCCAGCCAATTTGCATAGCCCAATTTAAAAGCAGCATTGTGGTGGCAAACATGTATCTCGCTCCCACTGTGCTCACAGTGCACGCAAATGATAAATAGATGAGAAGTCCAGAGGCAGAAGCAACTGGAATGTTAACAGAGGACAGACTTTAATTTACATGTAAATACAACTCCTGATCATCATTCAACTGGAAGGTCCAAGACATAAGCCCCACACGCCAAGCCATCACCTTTTTTCAAAGAGGATAGTGCTGTATAAAAACGCTAGCTTTCATCACCAAAATGAAAACCTTCCCTCCAGCAAAGTCCAGTAGGTTCTGCACAAATCTGATGGTCTCCTTAAATTTAGCCCACAAGATTATCACCTTCTAAATAATCCTGCAGTGAAGTGAGCTGGATAAAACAATAACTGGGAGCTGACAGGCAAAATCCAGAGAGACAGGAAGCAGGGAGCAAGGTTGGATGGTGATTTGCGATGCCAGTCAAGTGGGGTCAGATCCTGAGGTGGAGTAAAAGACATGAGGGCTGGGGGCACTATTGAACAGGGGTCAAGAGCGTGTGGAATCCCCAGTCGGCTCTGACTGACTGCTGCAGGGTGAAAAAGCCCCTTCCTTCACAAGAAAAGCCAAGACCAGCAAAGCTGCATTAGAGAGAACTTTTAGATTTAAAATATTCAGCAACATAGCCAGCCATTCAGTGCCCTCCGCAATTTTCCTCCCTTCAGCACTTTTTTAAAATAGTGCTAACAAATTCAAGCAGGTATTGTTAGCTGGAGGTGAAAATACATATAAACATCCACACTATACATAATACATCATTCTGAGTACAAGAAAAATAGCTCTGTTACATAGGGAAAGGCCAGGCTCACAAAGTTCAGCTACAGATCCAAAGCTCCCCTAAAAGAGCCAGGATTTCTTTTTTCCCCCCAGTCCATTACCAACGCAGGAAATGGCTTCAAAGTCCAGTCCAGATCTGAACTCTTCTTGAACCTTCCCACTGCAGCCAATATATTTTTTTAAACTCTGGGCTTCCACAAAAATTGTCCCCTTGACACATGATAAATCCTGCTTTTTGCACGAGAAAGATGGGAGACCGGTAAGAAGAGGGAATCAATTTTCCCACCCTCCACTCAGGTCCATGAAGACACTTGCTCAGAACTGCAAGAAATGCCACCATCCAGCAAATGCATTTATACACAACATTGGGGGAAAGGATATTTCTACCTCACTCAAAAAAATGGTATCTTCTCCATTAACTGAATATTCAGTTCAACTTGGCTTGAAGTAAGACTTTGCGAGCACATGCAAATATCTGGTGGGAGAAGGGGAGAGCACAGATCTTTCCCTCGGAGTCGCTTGGGAAATACCTCCCACGTACTGCTGTCCAATCCAGGCTGAAGGCCAAAAGCTTGTGCCTCAGAAGTGTTTTTGTGAGAGCTGGGATAAGTCCTTGCTGGAAAGGATCATTTAGCCATATCCTGAGAGGGGATATGATACGCCACTGGATGAGAGAGCTCACATTGATAAGCCATCATAGGAGAGCAAGGAATTTTGACTGGTAACTCCCAGGAGCCCTTGACATCTGCAAAACCACTGCGTAGCAGCGGTTTGATCCTCAGTCCTGAATCTGGCCCATATTCATCTAACCACAGTATCCTCGCACTTTGGATCAATTTCTGATAACCTTAATACAAAGATAAATAAATAAGTAAAATCCAGAAGAGAGCTTATTAGGTGGCTCTTCCTCCCCTTTGAAAAACAGACAGAGCCCGCTCCATTATACAGCCCAGTTTACCTTAACAGTGCTTGACAGGACAAAATGAAAACAAAAATCGTTGGTTACTTCAGCAATCAATGCTGCTTCTCTGCAAATGCTCTGGGTCTTCTGGGATTGCAGCAACACAACAGAGAAGAATTTGGCCTCCTAGGGGACACGTAGCTCTTCCTGCCAGACACCTGCACCACGGAGCTTTGAGGCACGTTGAAAACGTAGCTCATGTCAGAGCACTGGCCCCCTCCAGCTATGTTCTCAGTGCCTAACTGTTTGCTTTTATTAGGCAACATTGCCCTTCAGCTTTCTGAAGCACTACCTTGATGAGTCTAGTGATAACTGAAGTTCTTGGTGATGGCCCGAATTACAGGAACATGTTGTTTGTGACTGCACCATTAGTCAGGGTGCACTTCATTAGAGCTAAGAGGATAATTAAGCAATATGGCAATCCAGAGCATGTTTTACAAGTCCCACACACGTGGGGCAGGAAGGAGCTAGCTTGGGGGCTGAGTAACTCCAATGACCTCTAGTGACTCAAAGAAAATATTCATGACCCTACAAAGCAGAACATTTTTTTTGTCAATAATAAAAATATAATTGCAAAGCCAAGGAGCTAATGTGTGATTAAATAATTGTACTACAAGGTATGAGTATGCACCAGTCAGCTGATCTACAGCTTAGACAAGTCTTCTGCTGGGCTCTCAGGAGCCCGCACGCATCTATGGTCATGACCTTTGGGTTGGACCTAGTAAGATGTTCTGGGCAGGCTCAGACCTCTGAGCTTGGGGCTTTCACATGAGCTTTCCAGCATTATTTGGTTTCTTTACTTGACTGATCAGCTGTCTTTTCAGATCAAAACGTCCCACTCTTTTCATCTCTGTTCTCTTGGGCTTCTCTGTGCAAACTCCCTTTGTAACGCTGGTGCTCTACTTCCTGCATCTCACCAATATGACCAACCCGAGGCCCTCTTTCCCAGATGAAATTTTCTTCCTCTGCCTTAGATTCATTTTGCCCCAGTATCAAACTACATCCTGGACATTTGACAGAGAAACCTTCAGAAAGATCTCTCTCTTCTGGAGTACATCTGCATGCACCCATAAGTTTCTCAGTGAGGCAGACACCTACTTAACGCTTGCCTAACACTACAGCACTGTAAAGGATGCTTTGGACTTTTGCCTACTTACCTGAGCATAATGCTTCTCAATAGCCAGCCCCTTGCATATTCACTTAGGTGTCTCCCCTCCCTTTCCTCATCTCCCTCAATAAACCAAATTAATACTATTTCTTTTTACTGCTGAAAGCTGCCTCTGCACACTTGAATGAGGTAAAAACCGCATCCACCAGAAGTTTTTGGTCACTCATTTGGGTCATCATCCTCAATTTATCATTCATTTTCTCAGTTGTCTGAGGTATTTAAGTTTCCCAGCTCCAGAAAACACATCTGGGATTATTTTTGTACTTCCCGCTACACATATCAGTCAAAAGCAGTAGAGTAGACACCTCTGGCCCCATGTGGCAATAAAACAACTCTCATGGCATGGGTCATGGAAAACAGAGCCTGGATGAAGAAGTGACAAACCTGGGAGCAAGGCGAAATACAAACACAGGACAGTATGTACTTTTTCCTAGCCGCTCCCCTGCTTGCCATTTGTTTAAACAGCCAAGAAAACACTTTTTTTAGGCTGCCAGGATGTCAGTGATTCCTCCCCTTACATCCTTAACAAGAGCACTCCAGCTCCTCATGCTACCTCCTTTCAAGTCCTCCAGCATCTCTTCCCTCCTGCATTTCCAGTAGAAACGCAGTTTCTAACAGTGTTCCCAGTGACTTTGAGGACCTTCTCTACAACCACATGGTCCACGTGCAGAATGGCGGAACACCAGATTCATACGCCGAACGAATGAAACAACCAGCTCAGGGCTGCAGCTGCTTTGTGAGCCAAGAGCTGTGCAAACCGTGAGCAGGACTGCCCCACCACCTACACGGATGGGTGTGAGAGTACTAGCAACTTTGTCCCTGAACTGAAAATACAATTAAATGTGCCTTCCTTCATTCTATTTTGCATGGACACCTGGTTCTTCACAATCTCTATTTCTGTTCTTCAGTTCTATGCAGGCAGGTTTTCTCAATTAAAAAAAAAAAAAAAAAGGAAGGGGGATGGGGAGTATTGTGTGTTATTTCTGCATCTTTAGGAAGTCACATGAAGGAGAACAATCACAGGAGAAGCAGTCATGTACCTCATGCACCACTACCCAACTAGAAATTAATAGAAATGGGCCACAATAGCTAAGCTCAGTGCGTATCAGAATATTCAAATGTCACACTCTGACACAGAAAGAGTTAATGTCTTTTCTAAAAAATTATGAGTATCACAGTTTGCTCCCAGTTCAGACTGCAGATCAACAGTGCTCTAGAAATTCTAGCTCATCACGTGCTGTTAAATCAGTTATTCAGCACGCACTGCTGAGAGAAGCTTTCTAGATACACTTATTTAATTACCTGCACATCCTAGTGTTGGCATCCAAAGTACCTGCCTGTCACTAGTAAGTCCTGTTATCACTGGTTATGTGCATCCTCAAATGCTGATGTGAAAATCTCTTCAACTTCTATGGACCAGCTTTTACATTCAGGCCAGCAATTTATAATTACTTCAAACACCACATATGAATTTAATAGATTAAGCATACACTAATCCCTGCACTGTACTTGCACAACAGAGGTTGCAGGTTTTTGTGCAAAATCAGAACATTGCTTTAAAACTGCAAAGTGAAGACTGGAAGAGAAAAGGTTACGTGCATATTTATCGGGTAAATTAAACCTGTTCTTAATTTCTACAGTCTTTTATTACAAACCTATCCATCTGTTACCAACCTCACTTCCATTAAGTAAGTACTCCATACAAGCTACTGGCAGCCTTGCACACCTGCAGACCAACCCAGAATCATGTTGTTCTCTTCTATTAGGGGAAAAAAAGTGTAATACAAAAATGTACATTGTGTATGTTTGGAAGGAGACAAAAAAAAACCAAGTACAGACTTACTGCAAAAAAACCCAAAGCCCAGGGACTGATTCTGTGAGATGCCCAGCATTTCCTAAAAGGTACTGAGTTCCTCAGGTTTCTGCTAATGTCAACAGAAGCTGCACCTTGTGTCCCAGGCTCGGATCTCCAGGGATCGCTAACTGCAGGAGCTTCCTTTTCCATCAGCCCTCTGCAGTGCCCACAGGAGACTTCTCAATCTGCCCACAGAGTAGGAGGTGATTTTGGTTCTCCGCTGGTGCCGTGCAGGGCACCCCGAGCAGAGCCTGCCAGTCACACCACCCTTTGCTGAGTTATGCATGAGGAAGAAGGGCAGGAGGTGTTGTGATATGACAGTTATTGTTCACTAGAGACCTGAGCTGGCAGAGCCATTTCTTTCCCTGTGTATGTATTTACCTCTTCGTTTCCAGCAACTGTACAAGGCACTAGTATGTTCAGAGAAATGTAACTCTGGGAGAAAAAAAAAGACTTGCTTTGAAGGCAGCTTCTTGGATTCCTTATACCGGCCCAAAATCTCTTCTTTTCTTATTTACACTTAGAAATTTTTTTTGGATCAGCTCATTTCACAGCAAGGTATGGAAACTTTTCTCCAAGTCTGGGAAGAGAGGAACACAGAGGGACCATGTTTCTGCACTGAATTTAATATCTGTCAACTTTAATGGAAATAAAGCCCATATTTACATACCCTACCAGACCAGTTTAGCTTAAGGACTTTGCTAAATTGGGGTGCAGACCAAGTCCTCACTCAGTGGCTGCTCAGAGGCCAGTTCATTCCTTTACAAGATGTCAGCCTCAATCTTTTCATCCACACTGATTAACAGATTTCAGACCTCTAAAATATCACCCATAGATTCTTTCTGATGACAACTCCAATTCATAAGTTTATTTCTATGTTTCTATATACTTTGCAGTCTCTACACAAGATAGCACCAGTGTAATTCTACCCTTCCCTGGGCAAATTCTACAGCATTTAAAAGAAATTGGTATGTGCTGGGTCTTACAGCACATAGAAGAAAAAAAAAAATCTTTGAAAGAAGTTCTGTAAGCTGGATCCAGAAAATCCATGAAAAGGTTCTTGTTTAACTTAGGTTTCTATGATGGTTACTGTAAAAATATTTCTATAACATTTTAGCTATTTCTTCCCTATTTAATCCCCCAGGACTTCTCCATAAAGACTTGCTTCCTTAGTCTAAAAGTGGAAAGTTAAATTCCCTTTTTGAAGCATTGGCATTTGTCTCTCAAAGACAAGGCACATTTACAGGGCTCTGTAAATAATAACTTATTGAAATCTAACTTCTTAATAATAAAGCACAGTAGCTTAATACCCTAGAGGCCATTTCTGAAGTTTCAACACGGGTAATTCATTAAAACCGTGATAAACATGTCTGATAAACAGATAACTAATACCGAAAGAACATAATGCCAAGCTTCAATAAATAGTTCTGCTACATACTGCAGTATACAAATTACAGCTCACTGCTGCGTGCAGTGACAGGCATGAGGAATGATCACAGGACTCAGTCAATTCATTGCAGGGAGAGGAAGGGGCTTGGATGAAGGGAATTGCTTTGTGTTTTATCAAATTATAAATTGATTTCCCTTAAGTGATCTCAGATCCTTCGAGATGTGGTAACACTCAAGCTGCATGCTTCTTTTGAACTAAACACCCGTAGCGCTTATCAACAGACTGGCCCAGTCGCATGGCTCTTCTGGAGTGGCTGGAGAGTAAATCAGCTGGCAAAGACCTCAAAATACAACACTTAGAAGATGGAGGCTGGCAAACATGCAAGAAAACCCAATAAATATATTAGTGGGTTCCAGTTCTCATAACTTTTATCTCTGAATCAGACCTTCTCTCTATTAACAAATGTCAGACGCTTACTATACCAGGACTGATTTTGGCCTGGCATTTATTGGCTGCTGGACCCATTGCTCACTGTTCACATCAGAGCAGAGGTGAATACTACATACTGGCATAGTAAGGATGGAATCAGAAAGAAGGACCTTCTCATTTTAAGAATGGATCTTTAACTCAGGTCCAAATAATACCATCTTTGGATATTCGTGTTCCTCTATCTCACCAACTCTTATCACATCCTTACAAAGAGAACTGCAACAGTTGGAAGGAAGTTCCTCTGCCCTGGCTCACCTATTGTACAAAAATTACATCAACAGCATACATCTGCACCCACTAGTCAGGGAGGAGAGTTTCCAGGAGATAAGATTATGTTCTTTTTTTTGGTTTTATTCTTAAGCCTCAATGACTTAGAGTCTGTCCTACCACCTTATGTTTGCAGGCTGTATGCACAGACAGAGAGAGCATCACTGTAACACCCAGCAGAACGGGGCCTTCAGGTACAGGAGCTCTACTTTATCTGATCAAGTTATCCCAGCCCAGTGAGCTACTGTACATCAGCTGAGGCACAGTAACCCACTCTGTTCATGGTTCTGTCTTATCTCAGATGCAAAGTAAAATACTTGTTTAAATCCTTCATAGGCTTCCTCCTGCGCAGAGAGCACATCCCAGTAACACAGCTCTGTGGCGACCAGTAAGCTCCTGTACCTCTGTTGTGTGTCTGTGCCTACAGACACAAGCTGTTATCAACTGCATAAGCTACGTTTTCCAGGGAAAGTTTTCAGCTGTTTTGAGTTCTTCTTGGATGGTCAGTGCTACTGATTTTCTCTCTTTCACAGCTTCAAAATCCCCTGTTATTTACTTGTATTATAGGAGCACATAGAGGCATGAACCGAGATTGTGACCCCACATTTCTAGGCAATATACAAACATGCTGTGGGAGAAAATTTCTGCCTGAGAGCACTTACAAGCCAAACAGAAAACACAGGCACACGGGAGGAAAGGAAAACCAGAAGCACAGAGAGGTCAACTGACTAGGAAAAGCCACTGAGCATGTCAGAGGCAGAGATGAGCACTGAACTTTGCTCTATTGAGGACTAAAAACTTTTCTGTCTAGCACAAAGTGAATTCTTAGATAGCGGGTTTTTTTTTTTGCTAGTACCACAAAATGCATCCACTGAATCGGTGGTACACAGAGGGAGCAGGTCTGGAGAGCAGAACAACAGGAGAGATGCCACACATCCCGTCCTTTCTGACATCTTCAGCCAAGGCCACAGTCTAATGTATAAAACCATTTGTCCTGGAAAAGATTCCATGGAACAACATGCCGTCTGCAAATCAGACATTCCCCCCTCTCTGCAATGTCAGGTGGGAATTTACAACTCCAGACCATACATTTCTTTATCTGAAAGGGGCATTATATGAGGCTTAACAATTCATGGTTTCCACAGTGTACCCAAATGGAAAGTCCTGTACAAGTACAAAGCTTTGTTATTAAAGACAATTGTCTAAAGCTTTAGTAAAGAATATTTGATACCAAGTACTAAAACAGTGTTTTCTATGATAAGCAATACATATAGGTAGTCCCATCCGGGCTACAACCTGCTCTTGGGTTTTCAGCTCTTTGGGAATTTTAGTGTACAAAGGACAGCTTATAAGGAAGCAGCAAGCTCAACCTTGAGGAGGTACTGTCAAATTAAAATTCATATCTGAAGCAAGCAGATTGACTTGCCAGTGCTTTAAGCATACTTTCAGTAATCCCGGTGTAAAACACTTGTAACTCGAAGGTGAATTCCACACAGAGGAGAATTTGAGCTTTTTTTATATAATGGAACTTTCTTTGTCATCCATATTTGCAGTTTTTGTAGTGCCCATGAGCCTCTATCATAGCCCAGGACCCCCTGTGCAAGCCTGTGTAGGTATAGCCTTGCCAAAATGCATTATAAGCAAAGCATAATAATGTACGAGGCATCAGGTGGCAGTGGACAGAGGCAATGGAACATAACCACACAACGGGGAAAGGTCTCGGCTCACCAGCCACATAACTCATCGTGAGGTTTTGGTAACCAGAAGAGTTTTAGTACATCAAGGACGGGATTCTTCCAAGACACAAAGAGGACACATGGGAGAAAGCAAGAGAAGAAAGCACTTTAACCAAGGGGGAGAAAGATGTTGTTTTCATCATCTGATTTGAAGTGGGGTGAGCCTCTTATGGGAAGCGATAAGCAGGTCTGTGAAACACCCTTAAAATTCATACAAGCACTAATGCAATGCCCAAGAGGGTAATTAGTGGAAGGGTGCAGAGACCCTGGTGATCCAGCAACACGAGGAGCCATGGACGTGGTGCTTTACCTGAACAGAAGGGCTTGTGGAAGCCAGGAATGATGCCCAGACACAGGTTTTAGCAACAGATCAGATCGCAGTGCTGTCCATAAGGGTAAAGAAAGAAGGAGTACACACTCTGCTGTGGCTATATGCTGAGTTTAGACTGAGAGCTACATATTTATGCAGCAATGTTGAAGAATACGCCAACATGCTACTTTGGAAGTACAACTCTGAACAACAGAGATAGAGATGGCACTGGATATCTGCTTCCACTACCTGGTGTTTGTATTTTTATCATTCTATATAAAGAAAAATGTCAGTCTGTGACAATGGTTTCATTTAGCTGATGATCTACTTCATTTTGCTTGAAAGTACTTAACACTGCAATGATTTCGCTGCGAGTACTAGATGGGAATGTTTATCTTTTTTTTGAAAACAATTTAATCTATTGGATATTTCTATTGCTTTCAAGCATGCAAAAGCACGGACAGGGCCAAATGCAAATTGATAGTCTTAGTTAACTCGGACATTTGACAGCTCTCACCTGTAGCCAGTTTAGAATGAATGATAACATCCAGAACTGGAGAACAGCACAGGAGATGTTAACGAAGGATGACTTACAGTGTTTCCTATTACTGAAGATCAAAAGCCTACAGAAACTGAGACAAGACTTTTAGCGTACTGGGTAATTAACAGCCAGAGTGGAATTTGGTTTCTTGCCATGTCACATTCAGTTTATAGCTTACGACAACAAACATTTACTAAATGTACTGGAGATTACAGAGACATAAGATTATATGATAAATCAATAAAATAACTAAATAAAGAGGTTAAAATACACTCAGTCAAAAATGATTAAAGAAAAATGCCAGTGCAGTCAAGCACAGCCGACGCACATGCAGGTGTGGTTGACGCTGGCCAGGTGGGCACCACACAGCACAATTTCTCACACCACCAGCACTGCATATTCTGTAAAGAACAGGTTTTGTTGGGGTTTTGTTTTGTTTTTCTTTCCTTCAGTTGCTACAAACAAGGTACAACAAGCTATTTCTAAGAAGCGAGCCAACGAACGGAGTCACAGCAATGGTCGCCCTTGATAAAGTGGGGGCAATTCTTCCTTCAAGGCCCCTCTAGCGCCAAGAGATGTCCATCTCCACCCCTTTATGTTCTTTGGCAGAGTCACTATTCAGAACTAAATCCCTCCTTCCTCTTTGTGGGCTTCACTGATGGATGTGACAAGACTTCTAAGCAGCCTCCTCTCACTGTTTTGCACAATGATTTCTGGAGTAGGAGGTTCAAAAACCCTTCCAATGGACCAGCCCATATTCAGTACAAAATCAATTTACCATGGCTATAGTCCCTTTTGTATTTCTGCATTAAGCAAAGCATTTTATTCTCCTCCATTTTTCTACTCTGGGTTTCCTTGCCATTGTGCCTCTTTGAAGCTCGCTGCTATGTAGAGATGTTAAGGGTTCTCCACTATACATTTTTTGTGTTCCCTCCCCCCCTGGCTTCTGAGCCAGACTGGACAAATCCTGCACAGTCAGCTGAGAGCATTTTTGTGCACCCACATTAAGAGTTCAGCTATGAAAAGCAATCTTCCCATATATGCTTCAAACTGAAAATATAATCACCGAAGCATATGTGAGACCTCTGTGTATTGTCAGCTTTCTAAAGTGGGGAAGCCTTGCATTCTTTATTCCTCTCCAGGTTACATCACTGAACATTCTTGTTCAGCATTTATTTGTTTGCTTTGAGAAGGAGCTAAAATAAGTTTGAGGAAATACCCAATTTGGATCTGTTTCTCCCAACAATTAGGCTGAGATTCAGGAATCAAAATCAGCACATCTTGCAGTATTAAATAGACTAATGAAGAACTCAAAATGACATTTTTTCTGTTCTGTACCTCCTGCTTTTCTTTAGGGAAATCACATCTATTGCACTAGGGGGGTCCTAATACTCTTTCAGATGACAAACACTGCAATATATTCTCATTAAAACTGTGTAAGGGGTTGAATATGGTTTGAGCCCTGTCTTGGCTTGAAAAAAGGGGGAAGTGTGCAATTAAACAGATAAATGTGCATGTGATTCAATTTATCCTATCAACATTCTTTTCTGATTGTGCTCTTAAGCTTGGTGTAGTACAACCAAAAGGGAAAAAAAGCTCGGGAAATCTTTAAGTGAAAGATGCATTATTGAGAGCAAACGAAAGCTTTGAGATTACTTTAATTAGCCAAGGCCAATTTTGTGCAATCCAGAGAGACTGGGAAAGTTTTGCAAGGCAGGCTGAAAACAGAGATCCCACCTGAGCCTGCCTGTGCCACGGGAACTTAAGTGAAACCAGACTCTCCCTCCTGCTCTTGCCCATTTTAAAGTAATAGTTTCTGAGTTTCGAGAATATGGGCAAAAATTTCTAAATCCTCAGCTAAAAGGAAGCCTTTGTACTTTCCCTATTCAGTTCAGCAGACGTATGCCTGAATTTCCATTTGTTTTGTGGACCTAGAGAAAGGATCCAGACTCCTATTCCTAGAGACCAGGGGACATTACTGTGGAAGCACATGGAATACTCCGCCGCACCCTGCCAAGCATTTCTGCTTAGCATTAAATGGCAATTCTTGCCCCAGTGAGCCTGAATCCTAGGGTTAAGGTGAAAGACAACGCACGGCTGCAAAAAACAGGCAGAAAGAACCAGAGGGAACAGCAAGATGACTGATACTTGCAATCAGGGAGTACACATGGTGCACAGGCAAGTGTGGTGCAAGCTTCCCAGGAAAGCTTTTGGCAACACACCTAGATTTTGACCTTTAGCGTCTCTAGTTTCTCTGGGGTTTGGTGCTCAGCATCACGAACTGTCAGAAAACATCATTTCTGATAAAGCACTAATAACCAAGAATAAGTAGGACCTTTCAGATGTTACCAGGCTGGGCTGGAAGAGGAAGTCAGTGATGAAAAGTCCCCCATATTTCATAAAAACAGATTTTGGCATTTTTTTTGTATTGTTCTATAGCTACACTGTGCATTACATATCTGCTTTCCTCCGCCAGGTGCCTAACGCTCTTGATAAGCTAATTACAGCCTTCTGCTTATTTCATGTCAAGTTTAACTCCCCAGTCTGAGCCTAGCCTGCAGTTCTGGCATGTTTTTTACTTAATCCAAGACCATCTGTGCTCCATCAGCAAGGAACACTTAAATACAGAGAAAGTAAAGAACCAACAGCTTTGAATTCCCCATACGCTGCCCCCAACTCCTCTCCCCAGCATTTCCAATTAACTGTGAAGCCAACATCCATCCACTCCTAAATACACTGGAAGACTCTGAGCAGGCTACAGTTACCTACAGACGCAGCAACACTTTTCAGTGGTCAATGGGGAAATGACAAGCCAGAAAGGACCTGAACCTGTCCATTTCTTTACATCAAAAGCTTCACATTTCAAATACTATCACATCACTAGAGATACATGCAATGGTTGAGTTCAGCACTTGATCAATGTAAAATCAAATACTTGTCTCAGAGAAGCACAGGGAACCAGTCTGGGGAAAAAAGCCATGGGGTTGATTTATCAAGAAACCAAAAAATATTTCTCAAGTCTTATGTTTATTGCTGCAAAATGGAAGCGCACAGAAGTTTAAATCAAACCTGGACTGCAATGCTAGGGAAGATGTCTCTTTGCCCCTCTCCTGTCCCACTACCAAAAGTTCAAGTGTTTCTAACCCCTTCTGTCCCCTTGCCACCTAGCCCAGCCGGACGCAGTCCCTGCCTGCTGCTGCTGTAAGTGGCCAAAGCCTCACCGCTGTGTGCGACATCAATCTACCTTGCTTCCTCCTAAGGCTGGGAAGCAGATGCCTTCAGACTCCCTGCTTGGTCTGTCACAGTTTGCCTTGCTTCTGCCTCCTCTTTTCCAACACCAGACGTCAGCACCTGATGCCGTAGTGAGCTCTGCCAAGCTTCATCTCAACAAGGAATTTATTTGGTCCTCCTCCTGCAAAGAAGACTCTGATGCAGTGTCTTTTATGCCTTCCTCCCAGCTCCTCTGTTCTGTTCTCCAGACTGCACTCTCCTGCCAACCCAGGATTTATTTTCCAATTTCCTTCAGTTTGAGTCCTGCCCTTACATTCCCCCACCACCTGTCTCTTCCCTCACCTCCCCTCCAGCACGTTTGCATTTGATCTCTACCAAGGTCAAAGATTCCACAAATGAATTTTGAGAATATGCCTTATAATGAAGATGAGGGAATACAAAATGATTCTCCAACAGGACTAATGCAGCGTACTTCTTTGTGCTTCTTCTGTCAAACTCCTTTTTGGTGGCTTTCAATGCTTTCAGATTTATCTTGTATTGAAAAAAAAAAATCTTTTTCTTTTTTCTGCCTTGTTCTTAAATCCTCAGTAACTGATCTCACAGCAAAAGCTACTAAATTTGTAACAATTATATTAGCCACATACATTTTTTCTCCTGTCACTGTGTTTACCACTATTATATTTAAAAACAATTGATCATTCCTTTCTGCCCCATGCATCAAAATCCTCTCCTCTTCGGCAACTGCACTTTGTCTCTTAATACTCCCAGGATAACTTAAGAACATTTTCTCATTCTTAATAAAGCTTAAATCACTTCTCTTTGAGCAACCTTGCAGCCTATTCAAATGGCTGCAGCCCTGTTACTCCTTTTTCTTTACTTATAAGGAATTAAACCACTCTGTTTCAAAAACCTCAAACCACTGCTTTGTCTCCTGTCTGAAGTGATTAATTAATAATTAAAATAACGTATGGAATTTGATCCACATTCCTGACACAAAAGTGTTTCTGATGAAAACATATTTTTATTAACCCTCCCCCCAAATTCCTTCCAAGCTGTTCTCTTTCTTAAAATATAAATAATTCTATAAATTTGTTTAAGAATTATTATTTGAAGGGCTATATTTTTATTGCATATTTCCCTTACCAGACCCCAGCTACTCTCTTTTTACATTAAAAGGTGATCATTTAAGAAGTTTAGAAAAATGTAGTGAAAAATGGGTCCATTTTAAACATGCAGGCATGCTGAAATCACATAATTGCTTACCTAGAAAGCAGAGGTGAAGTAAACAACTGCTTCATATCACATGTACGATGAATCAGAATGTAACAACTTTGCAGACTCATGATTAAGGCAAGTTCCCTATATTTACAAGTGCATATCACCACGTATAATACTTAGGTCTTAAGCAGAAAGCCTTCAAAGCACTTCAAAAGGACAAGTATCGTTATCTCGGCTTCACGTGGGGAAAAAGGGAAGATCAGACTGGAGATGGCTGGAAACCACCGTACCTGCTCGCAGTTGTTTACAAGTAAGGCAGCTAGTTCATGCTCTCCAAACTCTCCTCACAGAGAATGGAGATAAATACACAATTTTTCTGCATATCTGCTTCTACTGACTCCACACACTTGGTCTCCGCAACCTTGGAATAGCTTAGTTCCTACTTGGCTACACTACCAATAAAAATATATCAGATAGCTATAACCATGGTGTAACTTTAAGGTGAAACAAGCATTTCAGTGACAGTAGGATACCTATCATTGTTCCTATTGCACCCAGCAACTCATTTATACCCCACAGCCACATCTCTCACCCTGTTCTAGTGGTACAACCCAGACTTCCTCTCCCTTTGCCCACCCATCAGCAGCCAACTCACAGCAGCTGGTGCCTGATGTTGTTTAGCTGGAGGTTTGCTACTCCTCCTGCAGCCCCGAAGAAAGGCTTCTGAGCCTGAAAACTTGCCATCTTTCTCCAGTCAAGGTGGCTGGAGATGCTGTAGGCATAGTCAAGTTGGTGTTTTTCACTCCTTTGTCCTCTTAGCCCATGAGCTGTGCTTTCACAGAATCACAGAATGATATGGGGTAGGAAGGGACCTCTTGAGGTCATCTAGTCCAACCCCCATCATCTAGTCCAACCCCCAATGCTTTTCTTGAGCTCAGCCTGGGAAAGGTAGGTGAAACCTTGGAGGCCAAAGCTCTTTGGGGCTCTCAAAAGATTTGGGGAAGTTGTGCCCGCCGTGCTGAGACAGGATCAATGCCCTGTGGGAGCGATGAGCAAACCGTTCCCGTCTCTGCTCCCCAGCTCTGGGTCGCTGGTAACAGCTGTGCAGGCCACGGTACTGACTCTGCTGTGCAGCTCCAGGCTCCAATAATCCCCTCATATTAGTCATTCAGAACTGCTGCCGTTAAAAGAAGCTGTAAAACACACATCAGCTAAAGTGTTACTAACAGAGAAAGTAGGATTATTTATCTAGGGAAAAAATGCATGCACTGACATGAAACGTATTTACTATAAAATAATTCTTTTCTTTTTTCCTAAGAGTTCAATAGTTTGTTTTAGAGGAAAAAAATGAGGTCATCCATGGGCCCTTTTAAAGAAGTGCAAATCAATAAATGGTGATTTTTTAATGCTCTCTTTATAAATGACTGGATGCTATCAGGGTCAAACTTAATCCTGTGCAGAGAGCCAGTGCAAGGGATGTGAATCATTTAAATCTCTCTTAAGCTCTGCTTTGAGAATAAAATGCAGATATTTCCCTGTATTCTCAGTCTTGAAAAAAACAAACTGCTGCTTTTAGGCAGTAAATGGCCCAGATACTCCATTGTTTGTCGTGTAAGATGTATTCCTCTCTGTAACCAAGAACTTCTCTTACTTCTGACTTCCCAGCGTGTGCAACTCAGCTCTCAGGCCAGGGATGGGTCAGGGGGCCGGGTCCCAGGTAGGAAGAGCATTTCACTAAGTACACAGCCCTGAGAAGTGGCAAACCGCGGTCCGGGCGGCAGCAGGGTGCCAGGACCTCTCCCCAGGCTCCACCGATCGCCAGTTGGCCACCTCCGCAAACCCGGGCTTGCGGAACAGGGGAGAGGCTGCTCGAGGCATCACCTCCTTTCCAGGAGAGCATGAAGCAGGAGCCGACTGCGCGAACCCTGCGCTCGGCGTGTGAAACTCAATAGGTCGCTGCTGCCACATCGACTGCTCTTAGGGAAGGTGCTGCATTAAACCCATCCTGCATTACAGCCTTCACTAACGATCGCATCAGAGTGCCCTAATTGGGACAGGAGCAACTAGGAAATGCTTGCTGTGCCTTGTGGTAAGCCAGCATTTACAGGTAAAGAATAAACCTCCCCCATGTCTAAAAATATCCCACATCCCTAAAGTAATAATAATAAAAAAGCAGCATAATTTTATATACATCTCAGTTTATATAAGTGTCAGTTTAACTAAGGTGTAGCCTACAACAAGAGGCTGATTCCCCTCTCAGGAACATCAGCAGAGCTGGATTTGTTGACAGCAGCCACAGATGAATGCCTGTGTCAGAGCAGGGGACAACCGGGGCGTAAGTACATGCAGATCCCTGAGAGCTGGTGGAGTGGGAAGCAGCCCACAGAGAAAACGGGGTAAATAGGCAAACCAAAATACATTTTGCAAACATACAGAAGCAACATTGGTGACAAGAAATGAGAAGTCCAAGGGATTATTTTTTTTTTTTGCATTTTCATTTTTTTCCTTCCCCTTTCTA
>KZ507194.1:22071-34801 GCA_002844005.1 Limosa lapponica baueri
AATAAACTGATACTGGCAGCACAACTCTTCCACCTGCCCAGTCAACACTACCCAGTGTGAAACAGAGTGAAGTCTTGAGTGAAAGCTTCACTTCAGGAAGTGCAGCAAACTCTGCCAGGCAAACTTGTGCAATAGGCTACTTATTAAATCATTCTGGCTTAGTGCCCTGCCTGCCTCTTTTACGTTAGAGCTTTCTGTTGTGTTAATTTTTAGTTTTATCTTATGAAATAAATGTAACTTTAGTTGTTCTAAATGATGCGATGAAGGAGCCCCCAAAGGCATACACTGTTCTTATCTATAAAACTGCTGGAGAATCTTGTGTCTCTTGAGAGAAAACTGCAGGTTATTCCTTGCAGTTTAATATTTTTTTTTATAATTATTGTATATTTACCTCTAAGCCATGCTGTGATCAGTAATTTACCCTCAACACGGAAATTTCACCATTTTAAGTATGTGAAAGATGAAGTGTCTTGTCCAATATCTTGCTAACAGTCTGAACCGTGCCTGGAGTAGTGGCGAGGTATAGTGATTTACATAGCCATTTAAGTTCACGGATAATGCTAATTGGTAGTAGCAGGAAAATGGAGGTAAGTGTAATTAGCCGAAAACATCCGTTGTTTCTCTTATTGAATTGCAGACCACACTCTGTACTTATGTTTTAGCTTGTGGTAAGGTCTTTTGTCTGCATTTAAAGAGACTGGTTAATAGGTACAAATAAGTGGTTTTAATTAGATTTCTTCACTGCATGACAGGCAATTACAATTGTGGTAGCATCTGCAGCTTCTGAAGCAATAGCACGATGTTTTTGTAGTAAAGCAAAGAGAGCTGATTTCAGAAAGGGAGGAAAGAAAAACCCTTTCCCAATTAATTCTGAATCAGTCCCTTAAATCTAAACCTGCAAATTATGTATACATTTGAGTAACTTCATAGGAGTGCAGTGCCACTAGTCTCAGTACAGTCTGCATTACTCTATACATATGTATATATGTATATAAAGACTAAGATCATTTTATCTGATTTTCTTTTAGTGAGGAGACCTATACCTTCACACAAATCTTTGGAAATCTGAACCTAAACTTTCTCAAATGAAGCCACAAAGGAGCTGCTTTAGGAAAGGCCAATAGCTAATTCTGAATCATAGTCTAGTCACAAGAAATGCTTCTGGTGCATCTATATAAATCCATGGAGGTGGTGTTACTGAGACTTCCATGAAATATTCACAGCAAATAATTGACCTACTGAATGAACTCCTTACTTTCAATTGACAAAATGCCCGAGAACAAGCTCATGATATCACTGCGTAAATGTCAGTTGGTTTTCAAGCCCTTGATTTTCTGGTATTTTTTTATTCTTTTTTCAGTCTATGTGTTCATGCAGTGCTCAGAACGTACAAAAATATGCTTCCCCACATGACTTCTAGGATCTTAGGAGTTCATACTTGAAAGGTACATTGATCTATAGTGTAAATCACAGTATCATTATAAATAGTTTGCAGCTATGGCGTTAAGTTACATAATTACATCTTTCACAAGTTTCCATTGGAGAAGTGTGGTGTTTTGTGATGATGTTCTTGTGCTCTTATTTAGGAAGGCGCATGTTGAGGAAGACAACGTCAAAGAAAGAGATCTTTAAAACAGTCACAAAATAGTAGTCCTTTTGTAGTGACAGGGGAGATTGGTTACATGAAAGAACAAAAGGGGGCCTGCCCCACAGAGCTCAAAATCTATGTTCGCAATTAAAAGTGAAGCATACAAATGTTGGTCCAGAAGAAAGTAACAGGAATATAAGCAATTTCTGCCAGAGAAAAAGTAGTCTGTCTTAGATGTCTGCTGTAAAATGTATGGTAAGGGCTTTCATGGGCACTGCAGTAAAACTAAGTCATCTGCTTTTCCTGTTTTGTTTTTTTTTGAAAGAAGATGTCATTACATTTGTTTTTACATTTCTTCCTGCCAGTGTGAGAATACTATGTTGTGTGGGGGAAGATGAAGCATTGGCTGGCAACGGGCAGCATTTCACATCCCATGGACAGGGTAACAGTGCAGTTAGTCCTGAAAGTTAAATGATACTGTGGAAAAGAAGGCTGGCGAGTGATACAGAGGAAGGTAATGTATCCGGAGTAGTGAATCTGTAACATTTCATGTAAGTGGGACAGTTTTCAATAAACATCACTTACTTTCCTACTGCTTTTAATTTTTGCATGTAAGTGAACAAGAAATGATACTTCCACAAGGAAATTCTTTCCACCAAAGGCTGTCAGTCAAAATGCAGGAGGACGTGTTGATTTAAATAATCCCTGGAGAGTGGCTTAGCATAGCATGAACTTCTCCTGATGTTCTGCGATTAAGTTTTTATGGTCCCATAAGTGCTCATAGTTCTTAGGTATAAAAATAATCACAAAGACATCTCTCAGCCCTACAGAGATTACTTAATCTGTCAGAATGATTTATCAACCACTAGAGGCTTCCTATGAACTTTGTTTATTTGAATGACAATTTAAGATATTCAGGTGTTTACAATACCAGTCTTCCCATATGACATTATTCAGTAAAGAACAAAAAAAGAAGAGCTGTGGCAGAGGACGGGAAGGAACAATGGGACAGTTACTAGATGCACCATTGTGTACGTTTCTTATTTCTCTATTTGTTTGATAAGGTTTTGGGAACACATTCGCAGTCAGAAAATAGGAACAATTACTGAAACTCCTTTTAGCAAAATAGATGGAAAGGATTTCAGTATTAGCCATAGAGAGGTGATCACTTTTCAACAGCGAAGTCTTATTTGAGCCTTACCTTTTTTTATTTAGGCTTTGCTTAGCCTAAAATATTTGTGACTTCATTCCAGAGAGAAGAATATTTCTGCAAAAGCTGGTGCCAGTCAAACTGAATTACTTTCATAAAAAATGTACCATTGAAGTGTTGGCATTTGTATCTTTATCTAGTCCTTCCTCCCAAGCAGTCTTTTGCCCTCCCTTCAAATATTCTGTACAGCACAATAAGCCTCACATCCATCAGCTGTTTTCTGAATTAATATAATCTTTAATTAGTCAATTCTGCTATATTAGTAATTTAGGGCCCAGTGTGATTCCTGTTTATATTAGTAGGAATTCTTCATGATGCTACTGTTGATTGCCAGCTCAAGGAACATTTGTTTGGTGCTCTACTTATTATAAAAATATAAATAACTTTCTACAGTCTGCAGATCTACAGGTTTGCTAATATCTCCCTGGGCTCTTTTAGAAGAACACTTTGGCTTTAGATATTTGAATTATTATTTTGTGTAGGTCTTAGAGCTGCTCTGAGAGTTCCCAAGCTTCTCTGGTTTTATGGCAGCAAATGATTTCTACTGTAAAACTGATTTGGACCAACTTTCTTTCCTCTAAGCATTCACAAATTCTCTGATGGGGAAATGCATTGGTATCTCTCAGAAACATGGACTCATGTTCAGCTCAGACCATTTTTTTTTTTCCATTTTAACACAATGTTAACAAAATCAGGCAGAGCTTGTAAAGGAGGATGAGTGAAAGCTCACTGTACTGTTCAGCTGTAAATATCAACTCTCAGGTACAGATCTTAGAAATGATAATTTCCTTGCTAAAGGAACTTCCTGCTTTCATGACAAGGACAAACCAACTGACTTCAACAAGAAGAAGTTACTCTTATAAATGAGTGAGTTGGCTTTTCAAAGCAAATTCTACTCTAAAATTCTTTAAGGGGGACAGTGCAAACTGACAGTATACAGCATTTCAAAGTGGAATAACTAGTGCCACATGCCATTGGAGTATCGTTGTCACTCTGATGGCTGAAAAGTTTGGGGAATAGAAGCCCTTTTGTCAGAACTGAAACAAAAGTAGTGAACTTCAAAGCTAAGTTATGAGTTTAAAAACAGTTGTTTTGAGCTTAATTAAGTATTTACCAGACTATGGGAAATAGGGTGGATGGGAGAGGCTGGTGATAACCTTGCAAGGAACCTACTACTATAAAACAGTAGTAAAGAACTGACAACTCTACCTTTTTTATTGATCTAACTGTAAAAGAAAAGCACATTCATATTAAACGCATTTGAATAAATGTACAGTGAATACATCATGTAGTTTAATTTCTTGTCACACTGTAACAGCAGGGCATGGAAATATCTGCTTTTAACAAGTTTCTCGGGTTTCTGGGCTGTCTTTGTATTGTGTCTCCTTGGCTGAAAGGGGAGACCTGACTTTTCTCGGTATCCGATGTTACAGGTTCTCAAACTGATCCTTGCCTCTTAGAGAGCTCAGTTCTCAAGGTTCCTCCCACTTGCCTTAGGTGAGTGCAACAAGGTAGGACTAAGACTCTTCTTTATTTGGATTAATTGTTTCTGAAATAATAATACGCCTTAGTCATCCCAGAGTTGCTTAAGAGTTGCTTTTAATGCCAAGATAAGCTTCCAGAGTAAAGTGAGTTTATTCTAAGAGCAAAGGTTGAAGTGTAGGAGGGGGTGCAAAGTAAATAACAAAAATGCAATTTAAAATTAAGCTTCCCAAATAAGTTTTCCTTTCAGTTGCTTCAGGTTCACAGTTAACTTAAAGGAGAGAAAGGGAGGACTATGGAATTTTCTTTTTCTGTTCCCCAGGACTGGCTCGCCCTAAATAGCTTTCTCAGTCCATATGGTCATTGCTACTTAGTTTTGGATTGTTCTCCCTCTTCTTATGAATTATCATGTTCAATCCTGATCCTTTCTGTTGAGTAAGAAGTAGGAATTTTCCCTTTACAGGTTTCTGAAGTTAGTCCTGTGCGTTCATGTGAGTTTAAATTGCCCTCCTATTTTTGGAACATTTTGTAAGTTTTTGTTATAAGATGTCTTCAGTACCTGTGCATCTTCTTAGCTTTATTGTCTACCTTTCATTTTAAATTCTTTATAAAAATTGCACATACCAACACTAGAAAGGATAGGGTTGGTCATACGACGCTTCATTCCCACCCCTCTTACCATTCCCACTGTCTCCTTCTCCACACACAGTTCTGAGGATCCTGTTCTTAAAATTCCTCCCTTGCTACTTCCAACTCCAACATCAGTGAGCACAGCTTGAGGTACCTCCTTGCTGCCAGCCAGTAAGTCATGCCAGACCGTTTAGTGGCCAAAACTGGTGGTGTGTATCGAGTGAATGGGGTTGAGTGTCAGGTAATGAATGGGAAGCAGGTACTTGGGATGTCAGACCTGTCAGCCGCAGCCCGGAACAGCCCAGTGCAATTGAACTTGTCACTGGGTCAGAGCCTGAACATTTCTGCAATTGTTCCAGGACCCCCCTGCTTCCCCAGTGCCTTCCTCTGGCTGGGTATGACAAGCAAGAAACTGTTGCCATCTGTTCTAGTGGGTAAAAGCCTTCGCTTTTGCGAGCAGCAGGATAGGGGAAGCTGTGCTCAACTTGAACATCTAGAGACCTGAGAGCAAATGGTCCTGGAGCCTCGTACTGGTCAGCCACCGAGCGTAAAAATACTTCATTGAGATTCGATTTTTTTAGTTGCGTCTTAGCTTGATGTCCCATCTGCTAAGTCCCTCCCAAGCATGTAAGCATTCTCCAAATACAAATTTGTGAGATAGTGTGCTGGTTTGGGCTCAGATAGAGTTAATTTTCTTCATAGTGGCTAGTATGGGGCCGTGTTTTGGATCTGTCCTGAAAACAGTGTTGATAATCCAGGGATGTATAGTCACTGCTGAGCAGGGCTAACACAGAGTCAAGGTCTTTTCTGCTCCTCACACTGCCCCACCAGCGAGTATGCTGGGGGTGCACAAGAGGTTGGGAGGGGACACAGCTGGGACAGCTGACCCCAGCTGGCCAAAGGGCTATTCCATACCATGTGATGTCACGCTCAGCAATATACAGCTGGTGAAAGAAGAAGGAAAGGGGAGATATGGAGTTATGGCATTTATCTTCCCAAGTAACCATTAGGCGTGATGGAGCCCTGCTTTCCTGGAGACGGCTGAACACCTGCCTGCCGAGGAGAAGTAGTGAAGGAATTCCTTGTTTTGCTTTGCTTGTGTGCGCGGCTTTTCCTTTACTTATTAAACTGTCTTTATCTCAACCCACGAGTTTTCTCACTCTTACTCTTCCAATTCTCTCCCCCATCCCAGCGGGGGGACTGAGCGAGCAGCTGTGTGGTGCCCAGTTGCCAGCTGGGGTTAAACCACAACAGATAATAGTCATAATAACGTAATCCTCAGCACAACACGCCCAGAGCTTGAATGAGTAACATTCTGGGAACAGTGGCCAAAGATTCATATTAGTATTCATGTTTCTGAGAGTTACTTCAAGTCATATGCAAGCTCAGTTATATGTTCCATTTATATAAGCAATGTTATTTGCATAAGTAAAGCCGTGAGTTTGTTCATCCATTCAGTCAAACAGCAGTGTCTCTAAAATTGCACTATATGACCCTGAAATGCTCTAGGATGTAAATTTCTTTTTTTCAGAAAACCCATCTAGGAAACTGAAGAAGCATTTCCGTAAATCCAGTGTACGAATTGATACATATAAATTCAAATATTTTCCTTGTCAGTTCAGTTAAATGATTATCACATTAGATACATTTATCCTGCTGTATTTTATGTGGTGCTTCATTCTTTTGACCCCCTTAACTATATGTAAGAGCAGAGTTTGGCTATGATGTCCTCCATAATTTTTGAAATTGATATTTATGGTGGTAGTAAATTTAAGATGTTTCTAAACTGTACTTTAATGGGGGGGGGGGGGGATATTTAGAGCCGTGAAAGATTAAACAGCCTGAAGGAACAGGCAGTATTCCATCTCTTGCTTTAAGTTGGTAACACCTTCAGCACTTCTTTGAAGATGAAGATACACGTCTGCACAGAGCAAAAACTGTTCAGAACATCAACTTACTCTGCTCTGTAACAAAGATCAGAATAGTCCATTTCATAAGATTTTGTTCACACGGCTTTCTTGTAGAGAACATGTCTGTCTGACGTGTTGCTGTTTGGTTTGTTTCATCCTGCTCCTACTTTGGACATTTTTTATTGACAAATTATGATTACGTTTACTTTTAATAAGGAATTGTCAGTATGAAAGATTTCATAGGAGCACTGGCTGTATCTCCTTGTCTTCTTTAAATGTGAAGTACAATTATTACAAAATTGAGAGAACAATGAAGAGCTTAACTGTTCCTGTTTTTCTTCTAGAAGTACCACATTAAAGTGAAAATCCATGAAAGAATGTAACTCAGACAACAAATTTAGAAATACAAAGTTATTCTGTGGAAATCACTACCAGAGAATAAAAACCATTTTAAAAAAAATACCAGCAGCAGTAGACATAGTTTAAAATTACAAGGGATATAAATCTTTAAGCCTTGGACTTTTAGTTATTAAGCCAAGCGATTGCTGTCTCTTCTGTGGAAGAAACTTATGTGTAGGTTATGATGTCATTGATTTCTCAGATTTTTTGCACCTTTTGTGACAGATGGGAGAGAGGAGGACAGACCACTGGTCTCATTCCCCAGCACTGCACAGTTGTTCCAGCTCTTCCTAACTCTACCTGTTTCTCTTAGAGACTTACTGTGTCGCAGTGAAGAAATACGAACTTTGGGACCCTGCAGTATATAACGTTGCAGGGGACCCTTGAAGCTGAACGGAGCCCTGTTCCCGTGGTGCTCCAGTCGAGTTAATATCATGAGCCGTGTGATTGATGTTCTCGGGGCTGCACTCCCTGCTGCTTTAAACAGGAAGCTCTACCAGTATCGCTTCAGTTCAGCGAACAAGGCCACTTCCTCAACAATACAATAACAGGAATTTGATCAGAAACTTCAAAATTCAGTTCTCGAAGGCACGAGGATGATTGCTTTCGTTCTTGCATTATCTCCAGTATTTAGGTATAAAAGTTATAGATTTTGTTTGGGAAAAAAACGCTTTCCTCATATTCTTTCCACAAGGAGGAATCTGTCTTTTTTATGATTGTTAAAATACCGTTCCAGTTTTGCAAGAGATTTGTCATTCTTCTTTCTTTCCCTAGACCAGATTTATGTTGCCAATATCACAGTATGATTCTGCAGGAAGATGCCCTCAGCTACTTCTAACGTTTTTTTATCTTTTTGTATCCATATGTGGTTCACCACTAAGAACAGTAGTTTTAGATAGACACCGTTCAGGTGCAGGTTGCTCAAGAGGCAACACGCAGTCACTGTCTCTATTTGCTACTTCTCATACAGATACAAGAAATATTACAGCAAAAGTAAAACTGAATTATTTATACTGCACAACTAAATTATTTGCCTTGGTTTTTACTGGTAAGATTTGCTTTGAGGGATCCCAGGCTGTGGAAATCAGTGGAAAAATTTGGAGCTCTGCAGACATAACCTCAGTTGAGAAGGATCGAGTTTGGAAACATTTAAACAAATAGAGCATACACAAGTCCGTAGGATTTGGTGGGATTTATCCATGCGTGCAGGGCTGCTCTCAATGACATCATCTGGAAGGTCATGGCAATTGGATGAGATTCCTGGGGACTGTAAGAACGCAAATATCCCACCTGCCTTCCAGAAGGACAAGAAGGAGAATTCGGGGAACAACAAGCCTGTCAGCCTCACCTCAACCCCTGAGAGGGTAATAGAGCAACTCCTCATGGAAGCTATTTTCACATATATCATAGACAAGATGATTAGGAGTTGTCAGCTTGGATATAACCAGGGGAAATCATGCCTGACCAATCTGGTAGCCGCCTGTGATGAAACCACTGGCTTTGCGGATGAGAGGAGGGAGTGGATGTTGTTTATCTTGACTTTAGCAAGGCTTTTGACATTGTCTCCCATATCATCCGCATCAACAAACTAATGAAGTACAGACTAGATAAATGAAGAGTGAGGTGGACTCAAAACTGGCTGAACTGTTCGGCTCAAAGGGTTAGGCTGGGCACGAAATCCAGCTGGAGGCCTGTCCCTAGGGCAGTACCACAGGGGTTGATGCTGGGACTAGTACTGTTTAACCTCTTCATTGAGGACCTGGATGATGGGGACAGAGTGCGTCCTCAGCAAGTTTTCAGACAATACAAATTTGAGAGGAGCAGTTGATAGACCAGATAGATGTGCTGCCATTCAGAGAAACCTCGAGAGGCTGGAGAAGTGGGCCAACTCCTGTTCGTGAACCTCACAAAGTTCAACAAAGGGAAATGCCAAGTTCTGCAGGAGATGAGCATTAACCCCATGCACTAGTACACATCAATGGCTGGAAATAGCATTGCAGAAAAGGACCCAGGGCTCCTGGTGGGTGAAAAGTTGACCATGAGCCAACAATCTTACATCAAAGGCGGCCAACAACATCATCCCAGGCGTTGCCAGCAAGGGATTCTTTCTCTCTAGTGAAGCACTGGTGAGACCACACCTCAAGTGCTGTGTCCAGTTCCGGGCTCCCCAGAACAGGAGAGACATGCACGTACTGGAATAAGTTCATTGAAGGGTCACAAAGATAATTGAGAGAATGGAGCATGTGTCATACCAGGAGAAGCTGAGAGAGCTGGTATTGTTTAACCTGGAGGAGAGAAGCCTTGGGAGATCTTATCAATGCGTGTAAATACCAAAAGTGAAGTAGTAAAAGACAACAGAACCAGCATCTTTTCGCTGCTGCCCGGAAAGGACAAGTGGCAATGGGCGCAAATTGAAAGACAGGAAATTTCTCTTAAATACAAGAAATAATTTCTTAACAGTGAAGGGGGTCAAACACTGAAACAGGTTTCCCAGAGGTGTGGAGCCTTCAGCCTTGGAGATCCCTGAAACCCAACTGGATCCAGTCTGCAACCTGCTGTAGTTGACCTGTCTTTGAACAGGGTGGGGCCTGAACTAGACAATCTGATGAGGTCCCTTCATGCTTCATCTATTACTATTCTGTGATTCTGTTAAATTAGGGTAGCCAGAAAGGTTTGAGATAAATTCCATCATTTACAAGTGGAGCATAAGAGCATAAGAAACGAGGTGGAGCTTCGAGGTACATTGTTGGCCAGGAGTTTCTATTCAAGAAATCAGGATTTGTACATATCAGGAGTGAAATACGCACAAACAGACAAATGCTTGCAAAAGAGACTTCAGCAGTTCCCTTTGGCACTCTATGCTAAGTTGCTAATAGACATCCTCCAGATTGGAATTTCCAATAGTAGAGAGACCTTTGACTGAAAAAGTAATTTAAAATCCTTCTCAATTTCTGTTGAAATCTGTTAATTCAAGGAACCTGCTGGGAAACCGCATGATTCAACCATGCACAGACTTGTATTGTTAATGTGTGTTTGAAGAACTCGATTAAACTTCCAACTCTAAGAAATTGCAAGTGTTGGCTTTTATCTATATGTGCAACAATGTCACTAAATAAAGGGGGAATGGCATAAAGATCCTTCTCTCCACCCTTTTACTGAGTCTTTGTTTAGTAGCTCACACACACTTTCTGGCTTTTGGAATTGTCTGGGCTGATGCCATGTTTTGGATAGTGCTATGGGTCGTACTTGGGTAAATCACTCACCTTCCCACAGTTTATTCCTAGCTGTGGTTGTATCTACTCTGGATTAAGTTCTCCTCCCTTTTATTTCTTTTGGTGTCCTTTATTTTCCCTCCCATCTCCTAGTGGGGCATGGCACAGCACATACCTGGAGGCACACCACGCTTAAGCTTCAGGTTCTCCTTTGGGTGAGAGATTCTACAGCCGTTCTTCAACCAGGTAGACGTTTCTCTTGGATCCATGTCGTCAGCTGTGTGGGCCTTACCAGAGATTCAACAACTTCCTTTAACAATAGGCTCCAATAGTCTCTTTTTGGCCACTGTACAATTAGTCTGTCCAGAACAACTGCGAAGGCTTTCCCTTTTCTCTTCAGTAACAGATGGGTTCTTGCGTGTTTGGGAAAGAAGATAAAGGCTGGACTTGTATTTCTCAGTCGTCTCCATCCTTGATGACCTCTTTCTTTAAACTGTGTTAAGGACGAGGACTAGCAGGGTCTCCAGCATGATGGTTCTACATAAACAAATAAAAAGACATGTTTCTGCTCTAGAATTTTACTGTAAAAAGAGAGAAATTCCATGAAAATCAGTTAAATCACTGGGGGTTGACATTAGCACAGAAGTTTAACAGGGATAAAGCCGCATCACATAAGATAGAAAGTATTCATCAGTTCAATCTTTGCAATACATATTTATCTCATGTATAAAATTCCACCCTTAGATCCTAAAAAAAAAATGCCAAAATTACATATATATTAAATCTCGCAGCACTATAGAAGTATATGTATGTGTTTTATACCTGACATGAAAAAGCCCGTTGACAGATGTACTCGTGTTGAAGGGATTACAAGGTCTATGCTGCTTAATTGCATCATTCTCCCGCTTGTTCATGTCGATACTTGCGTTTATCCTGTGAGTTGGGAAGTGCAAAGCTCTTTTTTATTTTTTTTATCCCACGCTGCTTTCTGAAACTTTGGCGAGGTCATAATACCCGTGTGCACGCTGTGCTGCTTGGAACTGTATTATTGGGCTGTATTATCCTGGGAGGAGCATTGCAGGTTTCCTACAGGACCCAATAAAACAGCCTTTTCCCTTTGGGAAATTGACTTGTGTTTCTTTATTAGCCTAAAGCTGGAGGCTATTTTAATCCTCCAGAGTCTGTACTTTACTGATCTAGGCTCAGGCTTCCATGCTTCCTGCTGAGGAGAAAAAAAAAAAGGAAAAAAAGAAAAAGCATGGATCTTCTTTACGTCTGCAAGTCATGTTTTCTTTTGGGGGGACAACGCACAGACATGTTGTACAGAGACAGCGCTAAGGAGGAGGTGGAGCAGGAAGGAGGTGGTACAGAGGGGGAAGATCTAATACATGGCTACAGAGTGGGCTTTTCAGAGCAGGATGGCTATCATTGGCTACATTGCTCTTATCTCTCCTAGCAGACACAACAATACCAGTGATCCTGGAAACTCTGCCTAAGGAACCTGCCTCACATCTCCAGTGTCTCAGTCAAGAAATGGTAGAGATTGGCTACCCTGGACTGGTGTTGGCAAGTCAACTATTAGACTCAATAGATAAACCTTGTTATCAGGAACACACCTGAAATATTAGCTAGTTTTTAGAATGTTCTAGTTGTAGGATACAAATGTCCACTTGATTGCACCATTTGAAGGAGCTAAGTCAACCTCAAAAAGCAGTATTCCTTTGTCCTGCAGGATGAGGAGACTGTTGGGGAATATTCATAAACATATATTTGGATGAAGGCTCCAGTTCACCATGTGCTGAACAAGTGAGCACTCACCTCCTCGGAGAGCTGAAGCCTACTGCCACAAACACAGGTCTCTGTCAGTTTAGGGGGAACTGAACCTGTTACCTTCTGAGATGGTCTGAAAGCAACCTCACACAATAGGGACATGCAGAACATTTTGTTCTTCGTTGCTCAAAGGTAGTAGAGTTCCACAGCCATAAAGCAGTCACCTAAGCAATGTTGATCTAGGCCAAGAGAGGCTAGTGAAATTAATGTTGAACATGTTTACTTCCCTGCTCGTTACAGGTACTTAGTAAGTAATTGCCTGCAACCATGTACGGTGTTAAGTTGCAAAATACCTTGCTAGATGTTGTCCTCATTTCTTGCAGGCTGTGTGGTCTATATTTGCTTAAGCTTCTAGTGTCTGGGGCAGTTCTTCTGCCCGGGGTGTTTTGTCACAGATTAATTTTTGGACTTTCTTAGGCAAGCACTTAATTACTGTGGGGAACAATATGACATGTTTAAACAGAAAACC
>KZ507194.1:38237-50789 GCA_002844005.1 Limosa lapponica baueri
CCAGGAGCCCAGCCACCGCAGCGCCTGTGGAGCTGCTGGAGCACTCTGATTTGTGACTGAGCAGCCCTGCAACACGGCATCGCCACGGCCGGTAGCAGGCCACCAGCTTTGTCTCGAGTTTGCAAGGCCTCAGGCTTTGCCTGAACTTTTCTTGACCTGCCTGCAGCTTTGTTATACTTGGTTTAGCTGCGGCAGCGATTTCTGCCACTGACCAGGTGTCTGTATCCAATGTGTTTTACTTTATCTTTGTGTGGTAGACCAGCAGATTTATATAGACAACAGTGACAAGCAGTTGTTGTGGGTGGAAGCTCCAACACGCCGATGTTGTGTAGAGCAATACAGGGCTGAACGGTGGTGGAGGCGTTGAAAAGTGGAGACATGGGGTGCAGTGTAGAGGCGTGCAGGGTGGGGTGGGTGGTAAGAGATGGGGCACAGGCTGGCACTGGAGACCCCACAGCCATAAACAGCTCTGTAACGGTCAGTCAGAAGAACCTGCAGACCTGGAGCTGGACAAAGATGGTTTTAGGAGTAACAAAGAAAACAAAGAAATAGCGTCTAATATACGTAAACGGGGCCATATGTAGTAAATGCAGATGTTACCTGGACCTGCAGACCAGTTAAGAAAGACAAAGGTGTAAATGAGTGGTAGCAAACATACATACATGACCCTAAGTAAAAGAAAGATTGCTATTACTGTAACTTTTTCTATATATAAATATCCTACCTGCATTATTATTCTTTGTTTTCTGTAATATTTAGTTATAGACTAACAATGATTCTTGAATTAAAGTGTGAAGTTTCACATTATACTAACAATAAGTTCTTGCCTTAACTTTTATATATATATATACACACACACATATATATATGTAAGGAAAGCTTCTTTTTTAGGCAAGATTTTGCACGTAACAAAACTGACCACACATTTTCTTTATTTGATTAGCTCTTGCAGTGCCCTGGGAAGAGAGGCACTGTCCTGAGTGGGTTGTTTGTGGAGCAGCCCAGGTACCTTCTCAAGGTATGGCTAAGAGGGCGACTCAGCAAATGCATGGCAGAGGGGAACCAAGTACCTACATCATCTCGATTCATCCAGGACATGTTTTCAGTATGTGACTACGTCCTTGTTTCCCACAGATTTTGAGCTTGAGATTTCTTAATTTAACATATGATCTAATTATGTGCTTTTGACACTACCATGAAACCATTGTCCTCAGCATTATTTTTTCTCTTCTTTTCAGTGTTCTGAAGTAAACCTCTAGAGTGAACACAAGACTACTCAGGAGTTCAGATTTAAATGCTATTTTTTGTTTAAAGATAAACAACAGTAATTACTACTAATTGAATGCGTACAGTTTTTCTTACCCAGCAAGTGCATAGCACTTTACAAGTATTGATGGACTCAGTCTCGTAGTGCCAAGAAAATATAAGTAAGCATAAATTTGGGCACTCAGCATGAAACAAATCTGGTGATAGATGCGTGTAATGAAAGCATGTAATGGTTTATGCTGATTTACTAAGCCCGTTGACTCACTGTATAACCAAAACCCGGTTGAAGGAACTGGGGAGTGGCTGTGTAGGACAAGGGGCAAGGGCTGTTCAGCCTGGGAAGGCTTGCTAGGGCGGGACACTGTAAACACAAGGCAGAAAGCTTGAATTGATATTTATTTCCTCACTTCGTTTCTTTTTTTATGGTTGTCAAATTCCTGAAAGGGACGAGTTACATTGAAAGTGTCATTGAGCAGGTTGGGCTCAACATCTGTTTGTATTAGAACCTCATCTGCTTTGAGATGGGAAATCTGAAGGAGAAAGCATAAGAGGAATGCTGGAGCAGCAAGAATTGCCTCAGCCGAGCCAATCTCCGGCTTTATTTGACAACCACCTCATGTATTTCCTTTCATAAATTAATCAGTCGATTTATGAGCACTGTTACATTGTTTGCCCTTATAACTCCCGTTGGAAAGTTTTTTTCAGAAACTCACTAGTTTGTTCTAATGTGAGTAAAAATCAACTTGTGTACCTTGATACCCACTGTGTGCTTTAATTTGAAGAGGACACTTCCCTTCATGTGCTTCCTTAGCTCAAAATTTGCTTTAAAGTCCCATTCTCGCTGATGGTCCTGCACTGGGAGCTGCCCTTACGGAGCACCTGGCATTGTTGCTGTTTCCAGTGGTTTAAGTCATCCGTGTGTTGGTTTCTTCACTCATTGCCAGTGCCCTAAAGTAATCAGTGAAAGTAATTTGCTCTAAGTGCAACGATTTTACTACAGTGAATTGCATTTCTGTCACTTTGCTATGTACGTTTAAGGTGTTTTCCTTAATTATTCCATTCATACATGATTTTGACTTAGCCACTCAGTGTGCTGGATTGGACTGACAGCCCAGACCCCAGTGTTCACTTGTCCTGCCCTGCATTTGTTTCTTTTCCATGGGCAATGTTCATGGACTCTTAGCAGAAGGAATGGAGACCAAATTAACAAAGCTGTGTGCTTCTTTTGCTGACATTAAATAAATCCTGTACATTTTGAGCCATTTCAGCCATTCAATCCATTTTAAGCCATTGTCAGACAGCCAGGGGAATCTACTGCTGAGCTCTGCTATTCTTAAAAAGAAAATGTTGCCCTTGCATTTGGAGTAGCTTATTAATTTTGCTTTCTAAGTAAAGCTAAAAATCAAGTATAAAATGTGACTGAAAAACAAGCCAAGAGTTTCCAGTGCTACCTGACAGAAACCACAAGCTGTCACCAGCCAGTGACCGGCTCCATCCCACTAGGCAGCTAAGTCCTACACTTAACAAACTCCAAAGCGTGCCTCATGCAGTTCAGATGGCTTTTAACTATTAACACTATTATCATCTTCCAATATAACTCCAATACTTGAATGATTTTATTCTAGTACTTATTAAGCAAGAATGCATGTTGTGTGGTAGACAGGTTTTGCCATGCAGCTGAGTGGCCCCTTCTTAGGCTGGTGATACAGTTATGACAAATTGTTATGAGTAACATGCACTGCAAGTCAGTAATTAATGTAGTAACAAATTGCCTTTAGCTGCAGTCACTAAACTTTGTTGTGGAAAAATAAGAAAAGTTGCTACAAAGAATTGGCCAAAATATTCTTTTTAATTCTTTTCAATTCTTTCCAATACTTGGAAAAATACTGAAAATAAAGAACTGTAAGTCAGTTGTGATTTTATCAAGATTTTCTGCCTGAGTGCAATTAAAGATGAACTATTTCAAGCAAAAGAGGTTTCTTACAGCAAACAATAGTCTGTTTATAGGTTTGTTACAGCAGAGGAAAACACTCTGTCCTATGTAAGGTTTCTCCCCAGAATGGCAAGACACCAGCCACCAGTTTGGCCGCTTTAAAGTGGCACCACTGCGGGGCACTTTAATCTGTTGTGTGAGGCAGAGGTCAAAATCTCCAAAGCTCCTTTCTATAGAGTAAAAGCTAATGTCTCCAAGTTCTTATGTTTTTCTTCTTTCACCGACTGCTGTTTTCCAGCACATTCTCTCCTGACTGACCAGATGCTGAATCTCATCTTTGAACATATTGAGGAGGAAGCTGTACAACTTTTTTTCTTGAGCTTATTAGAAAACGAGGTTATGTTTGTGGAGCAGGTCCAACATAATAGCTTTAATGAGCATATGAAGTTGGCAGCTTGTTGCATTCATGTTGAGTCCAAAGTCGTTCTGTAGATAAATTTGTTTTAAACTTACGTACTGCTGGGGTATCATCGGCTTGTGTGATCAAATGTCTGCTGAGAAGCCCTAATGAGATAGATACACATTAAATGACGTTGTTGTAGCTTCAGCTGACAAATACTCACTGGTAACTTGGACTGGTTTTAGCACAGAGAGCAGGCTTTCCAGAAGCTGCTTTCACGTCTGGTCTGGGGCCTTCTGCATTTTCAATGACATTTGCTTTGTGCAGAATGAGTGCTGTGAGCCATCCCACTTCCAAGTGTCTGTTCAGTGTCTTACAAAACCTTGCACATCCTTGCTTTGCAGTGCTGCCTAAGACCGTGGTGTGCCAGCAGCCTCGTCACCATCACCTGTGGTCAGGGAGAGGTGAACTCTGGTCTGGGGAGAAGTGATGGGCAGGTGAAAGCCTCAGCTGCAAAAAACTCATATTGGCAACAGTTTTTGTCCTGTGATCAATAGGGCCTTGCACCATCGTGACAAATGAAGCACTGAGGTTCCATTCTGAGGTTCTGAAGAACTTCTGACTTTACCTGGTTTTGGCCAGATTTGTCACTGTTCTGATATTGGCAGGAAGTGCTCCAAGGTGAGCAATTGTACTGATATTTTGACCCAGAATGCAGAGCTCTTTGTGGCTGCACCGGCTTTCCCCACCTTAATAAAACACCCACAGGCAGCTGGCTAGTTTTCCTGATTGGTGTTATAAGTTTCCCTCTGTGTCAAGTAAAAAGACAAATAAAGGATGAGCTGAACAAAGAAGCCTCCAGCTGTGCGTTAAGACTGTGGCTACTGAGAGATCCTATGTGTGAGTGTTACTCCTTTGTGTTGCTAGTGAGCTTGTCTGGCAGGAAAATTGGATTCTTCAGCAGGAGTAGTGTGAATCTCCATTGTGATTTTAAAATGTATTACTGTTTTCCAAATAGAGAAAAATAACAAATTTCAGTGAAAAATAATAGAGAAATGTTGTATAATTTTATGTTCTAGCATCCCACAAAGGTGCTTCTAGCATCCCACAAAGGCTAGGAAGTGCCTACTGTGTTTGTAGAAAGAAAAGTAGATATTCTTTTTAAAACTTGTTTGATTTAGTAACTTTAAAGTCAACCTTTGTTACATGATCTGTTATGGATTAAGAGCCCTCGTTTTGTCTCATACACACAAACAGTTTTGTCCCTGCATCTTCTGTTCTACAAGGCACAGGAAAAGGTAATGAAGGAGTCGCTTCTGGAAAGAGTATACCTGGAGCATCTTGTTGATTCTCAGTCCTTGATGCTGGCCAGCCTGCAGTGGTCAGTGGATGAAGGCAATGAATGAGGCGATCAAGAGACAACCAGGAAGTCTGGGTGATAAAAACAATTTTCCCAGCAATAAGCAGAGAGCTGCAGTGAGACCCACCTGATGGGTCCTGTTGATGTGGAAGCGGGTGCTGATAGCACGACCCGTCATGGCTGACTGCTTCTGCTGGTACTTAAGTTCCCTCGTGGTAAATCAGCTGCCAGGGCGATATGCTAGAGGTTTGCAGCACAGTTTGCCTGTCACCAAACTGGGAAACCAGGGCAGAAGGCTCATGATGGGCTGTGCTGGAAGACAGACCCAATACCGAGGTGGGAATGATACCTAAGATCCCTGGTAACGAGTTGCGTGGACACATGGGCCCATTTGCCCAAATGAGCAAGAAAGGAAAGAGGTGCTCCTTAGACTATTGGGGATGCTCGTGGAATATTCTCTTATTTTGAAAGATTTTCTTTAGTTCATGACAGTTGTTAGCTCATGAGAAAAGAGTTTATCCACAACCTAAGGGACTGTTGCATGTCTGTGGGATGTTATTTTGAAAAGCTGAATGAGAAATGATGTCTCTTACGACAAGAGATTGACTTCTGGCTTTGCATCATTGTGTGCTCTGGAGAGAAACACCCGCTATTGTACATCGGGGAGAGCAAAGGATTATCTCTGGGAGGAGGGTAAAAGCCAGGGACAGTCTGAACATCTCAAAACCATGCAGCCAAGGAAACAGATCCTCCCACTTGCTGCCCAAAGAAAGTCATGGTGAAGGACTACGCTGCAAGCAAGGAAACATGCTTGTGTCTCATTTTACTAGGGATGATTGTATGGAGTCCATATTCTGATATGCATAGGTTGAAATGTATTTTAATAACATTTTCCAGAAACACCGTAGCAATAAATTTCAATAAGACAATGCATCTGTTATAGAAATAAAGCTATCAAAGATTGTTATAAAAGACCAATAATCATAAGGAATGGACAAAATAAGGTTCTCCTGATCCATTAGTCCTGTAGTTTAGTTAGGCAGAGAGAAATTGTAGTTTCAACAATGGGTTCTTTATGCATTGGGTGGTAGAAGATGGCAGGACAACACTTCAGTCACCTGAACAACCCATTCTGTTTGTCATTTTGGCCGTCTGCTTCATCCCCAGTTAAGGTCACCACCTCTCTGCTTCAGGTACCATGGCTAAGATGAATTCGGCCCTCACAAAACCTCTGTAGCTTTTAGAAATTTGTCAGGTTCTCTGAGAGAAGTAAAGTTCTTTCCCTCATGATTGTAAGTGCTACAGAAAATCAGAAACTGAGGTTTCAGAAGATAAATAGCCAGGAATATATGAATTCTTCAAGATCTCAGTGGTCCAATTAAACCATTTTCTTTATGAAGACTCAGCTCATGAAAAACTGAGTATACTAATAAAACTGTGAGTCATCGTGCCTTTCTTATTGATTCTTGTTATCTTTCTGTATCCAAGGCAACAATAAACATGATTTATATGCACTGTGTTTAATTTCCCGTGGTGTTCTAATCTCACATTGGTGTGGGGAAAAAGTCAATGAAGATGGATGGTGAGCAGGGTGCAAACTGGGAGGCAGGCAGCAAATGTGGCCAGGAATTGGGGGGCGCGTCATAGTGCAGAGATAAGCAACGCTTTCATATCTCTAAAGCTGATGCCATTTAGAGTATATTAAAAGAAAAGGAAGATGGCCCTGTCTGTACCTACAAAAAATGCCCATTTAAATCCCCAGGTGCAGATGAATCATAATGAGGTGATTAATACTTCGGAGCGTTGCTTCCCTCCACAGCACTGCTGAAGCAGGGACAAGTTTCTGTGAGGATGCCTTCCGTAAAGTCCAGATAATCTAATCTATATTGGTCCTACCTGCTGCAGCAATTCTCCTCACTCAGCCATGTGGACCGTACGACACACACGGCATCACAGGAACTTCCAGTGTCTTCATGTGCATTTCCTGTGTCGCACGGGTGTTTGATGGATGACACCTGGAAATAGGCCGTAGGCTCCTTGGTGGCACCACTCACAAAAAATTAATTCAATCTTCTAAGGTATAGGCAGACTAGAGGAAAATTACTACAGGCTATTTTCTGGTTCCTTCTTTCCAGATACATTGTTGGGATTATTTTGTTTTGAAACAACATTGCACTTGGCTCTGATAATATCCTCTTATATGATTGTGTTCCCGTCGAAACAGTGCTATATAACTAAATGCTCTTTATCTTTGCACCAGGAACAATTAAGCCTACAGCTTCTGACAGAGCCGGGACCCTCGTGCCTCCATGTGGACCTCTGTATGGAGGTACGTGATGCTGAAGAGGCACCACTGGCCGCCTGCGAGAATTTGAATGAAGACAAGATGCCAGAGCAGTTGATTGAAATGGGAATCAGTGCTGAGCACAGCTACCAGGAAAATGCTCAAGAGCGAAAGTGCAAATACATATTGACTTCTCTTCCTCATAAGTGTACTTACCATGGTTCAAGAAGCCAAAAGCATTGATTTAAAAACAAGTTGGTCGTGGAGACAGAAAACTTAGAGGCAAAGTAACTGCACTTGTGGAAATGTCCTTTACCTCTGTAGAGAAAGCCTCAGAGAGGAAGAAAAATGCCTTTGCAAGGAGCAGCTATTTGTAGGGCCATGGCAGCCACTGGAGAGGGACATCCCAGGAAGTCCAGCTTTGTCTCCGGGTGTTGTTTTTGGAATAAGAAAAAGGTCACATTCTGAAGCAACAATAGTTCGAGTCTTTGTGAACAGCCCCTTCTTTATGGTTCATTTTGTGGTCTCACCAGTAAATTATATTACTTTTTCTTCCAGGGAAAGGCAGCCCCACAGTTAAGAGAAAAGCCTTTTTGGGTTCTGTTCCTCAGCTCCGCTATCCCTCCCTTCTCCAGTGAACACAGAGATCCTTAACCTACTTTTCCGTTATTATGAGGCTCAGAGCCTGTGCCTGCTCCCTTTGAGGACAACTGGAATGCTGCCATTGACTTCAAAAAGAGCATGGGCAGGCTTCTCGTTAGTTAACATTCGCAAAGTGCTCGGAGGTACTTAGGCAACAGATGTTACATAAATGCGATTAATATTGTAACTCCGCTATCAATTCTGCAATGCTACGCTGCAGCTTGGTCAGCGGGCATCTTAATTCACACTTAAGCGCCGTGTGTTTGCAGGATTAGGGTTTAGTTAAATGCAGATAAAGAATCTTTCCAAATTAAATGAAACTATTCCTCCACATAGATAAAGCTTCTACCGTAGTCTCCTAAATAAGGAAAACTCTTGTTTGTGTGTTTCTGTTTGTGTGAAGACTCTCTTAGAAGTATGTACTAACACAAGCTCTTTATTTCTGGTACAACTATAAAACATAGCTGTTTAGATGTCGTATGTTTGAATCATCACAGATGTCCAGGGGATAGCAATATAATAATAGATACAGAAGGCAAATGCTATTTCATACTGATCATTCAACCGTTCATGTTAGCTTTTTCCAGTTAATTGTCAAAATTTAGTTTTATCTTTCAGTGATACAGAAAATTCCACTAACACTGATGAGTTATGTAGGTTACGATAATACTTTGGTGTAGTTTTTTAATTCACATTCCATGGGAACCAAGTTATTTCTTTATCATTTTACAGAGTTTACATTAATGTTTCAGAATCTATAGGCCTTTTTTGGCTATTTCAAACAGGATTCTTCAAATTAACTTCGGGCAGCATTGCTGAACTCTACCAGCTTGAGGCCACTACAGCCAGAGATTTGAAAAAGAAGTTAAGATTCTTGAAAAGACAGTCGGATGAATGCGAGCCCTTGAAATCACCTATTGGGATGTAATGGCAGGCGGCGCAGGTAGCAAAAGGTGGATGGAACATGCTCCCTTGGGAAGGATCGCTGGCAGAGAGCTGGCAGGAGGAGGCGGATTTCACATAAGTCACAGCTCGTCACGGCAGCAATGGCAACGGGCTGGACACTGAAATCCAGCGGCTGGAAGGGAGCTAACAAGCACAAATCCCTGTCCTGTGTAGACATGTCCCCTACATGACGTACACTTTATGTTGTACAAGCAAAGCCATCATCCATTATGAAAGCTATAATATGCATTAACTGATTGATTTAATGATGTTCCATGAACCATTGACTTGTTTCCAAAAATTCAATCCTCAAGATAAAATCCAGCATCAAAAGTCTTTTGATAGGTTTTCTAATAAGATGTAAAATTCCCCTTTTGCATCACACCCTTGCAATTCTCCATCTACATGCTTTATGCATTTCTGTTGCTCAGAGACTAAAATAAATATTTTATAGTAGCTCCTTTGTGTATTGTAAGCACTTTGTTGTCATGTGCTGCAAGGATTAATCAATTCGGTTAACCTTAATAAAAATAATGTCCTGTAAATTATTAACATGACTATGTATCTACCACTGCAGATACTAGTTTACTTGGTTGAGATCATAACCAATGGAATTTGCAGAACATCCACGGATAATATACTTGAAGAGCAAAGCAATCTTGTAAAAATGAACATGAGTTCAATGACAAAATTAAAATATAGAGAGTACAAAGGAAACCTACCCTGTATTTGAAGGGGAAAATGTAACACACCTTATCAAATTAAATATTCAGCGTTTGTATTCCCACATTTCTTCCATGTCAGGTACATGAAGAAAGCAGTTTTTGATACTGACAGATGTTTTACTAATCTTTAACTGATGGAGAACCTGAGGTACATGGATAGTTAGGGCAGATGCTTGCAAGGAGTGCAACTGATCTGAGTTTTTCATTTCTTAGATGCATAATGTGAGACTCGGAGTGTGATGTGAAGAAGTATTTAGTTCCTTATTCCAGTCATGGCCTAGTGAATGTAATGCCAGTTCATGCATTTGATACATTTGGTGTCTGAACACTCTGAGTCACAGCGTCTCCACAGCAGAGCATGTTCAGCTGTTACTCACTGTAGCTGCTGCTTTGCCGGCATTCTCAAGATTAGCATTTTCAAGACCGCTGCTCCCTACTCTACAAGTATGACCTTTCATTCTCTTAAATTATTTGTCAACATTAAAATGCGGGATGCTTCTTTGCACTCTGCCCACCAAGGGATACAGATCTGTTCCTATAAATGCTAGGTTTGCATTCTTAATTTCCATTCCGTCAGCCTTTGTGCTGCACAGAGATATTAAAGCTAACTCCAAAGGAGCTCATTACACAATCATGTTGCTGCACTGCGCCATGCTCCCAGCTGTCTCCAGGCTTGACCAGTTCCCTTCAACCATGTACCAGCTCTGAAGTGCACACCATTTCTCATCCAGTGCAATGACTGGAGAGTAGCAGATATGGACAGAGAAATGGCATTTGGCTGCAATTTGCAGGTCATAACCCCAGAAGTGGCAGGCGAGTGCCGTTCTGTGGGTTGGCTGAGCTGGCTGAGGCAGAGAGAGGTTGGGAAGCCCCTCACAAAACCTCATTGCACTACGTGGACATAATCTTTTTCCTTTCTCTAAAGGTTATAAGCAACTATTTTATACAGTCTTCAAGGTGATTGATTTAAATTTTATTTTAACGTACAGCTGCTTAAATAATTTAAATTCTGAAGTGGAATTAAATTGGCAAACTGAGTAATGCGGATGGGTATTTCCTGTACCCCACCTCCATTCAAATTCAGCCAACTCAGTATTTTATGCCTATAAGAGCTTTACACTGAAGTTTGGAGAGAAATGTTGTATACAGGTTCCTTGTTAAAAAATTGTTAAGTGATAAGGTCAATGCTAGGCAGTGCCTGATATATATAACACACTGAACCCAAAGATCCTTCAGACTGGGCTTCCATTTTGCAGGGAGAAGACAGGGAAAGCAGTTCCCTCAGTTCTGGATGTCTAGGGAGGGGCTGACTCCGTTCTTCCTATGCACCTCTAGCCTCTGTCACTTGTAGATGTCTATATTCTTTATTCACAAGGCTGGAGACACCCATTTTGCAGTGCTCTCAGTGTTAAAAAATTGTTCCTTGTTTATAGTCAGAATATCTCTAGCATCAGTGTTAGTTACATGCAATCTATTTCTCCCCTGTGCTTAGCACAGCCATTTATTAAGGCAGACCCAGTCCTGCCTAGAAGGTACTGGTCACAGTCATCCCTTGTACAGCTCCACTGAAACAAATGGAATTTGCCCCAGAGACTCTGCTAAATGTAATCTACTCTTTAAAATACTTCTACAATTACATTTGGATCATCCACTTATTGCACTTTTTCTTCAGTTTTCGAAATAAGACTCATTCCCAATGAGGTAGCTTCTTTTTTCCTTCAGTGTTTCACACGAGTGGACAATCGTTGACTAGGAAGTGGTGTGCACCATAGAACAAGGTTGCTGATTTCATACTTGGAAAAACTATATGGACTTGTCATTGAACAACTTGATTTTTTCTTCAAATGAATATACTCATGAACTGAAGCAAAAAAAGTAGAATATAGGCCAGCCCAGAGACAAAACCAGCAGCTTATTGCACAATACGGAAAGCTGTAGATCTGTTTTATGCTTTCTCTGAACATTCAGGAAATATTTTGTTATATTTGCTACTCACACCCTTTTAATTCAAAGAGAATCTAATCTAATCAAATAAATATTGTAGCAGTGAGAGTCCTTATATCAAGCACAGGAAATTTAGTGGTCAAACAAGAAACACAAAAGAGTTGCCCAGAACTTTATATATATGTCATCTAACTAACATGATAGACTTGATTTATTAATGAGAATGTCTACCTATACAGAGTGTTATTTGTCTTCATTTTAAGAAGGATCTTAAATATATGTAAAGTTCACCCAAATGCTGAATATTCTCTTTCTCCTCCTGCAGCCTCCCTCACTGCCAAACAACAGCTTCAGCTTGTTGAGAGAGTCCCCTGTGCTACGGTGGGCAGAGTCTGATGTGACCACCATGGAAGACAGTAAATCTTGGGGTTTTCTTCTGGGGTTGGACACCTCTCCCACAGGTGAACTAAATTGTTAGTATCGATGCTCAGGTTTTGCTTCCCTGAGGTCTTAAAACCACTTGACCTGCATCATTCTTGCTCTAGTACTAACGATCTGATTAATGATGTGCCTACCAAGATTTTTTTTATGTGAACCTTTTTTGTTCATTCTTTGCTCATTTCAAACTTAGCTGTGGTCCTGAATACATCCATTCAGCCATAAGCAAGCTTGGAACAATACTAAGAAAATGTTGGGATTTGTGTGAATGTCCATATTCATTTCAAATCATGCCTTGTTTAGCAATCATATGGGTGCACTATTTGTAATTCACCAACATTCTGTTGTTATTCACCACATCGTGCAGTTTATTGCTGAATAGTTTACTATTTCATAGTTTATTTTTAACCAGTTCACTGTTAAACAGTTGAGCAAGGACATACATATGTGGACACTGAAAGAAGCCTGACTCTGGGCTGTAAAAAGGAGCCAACATTTTCAATTACGTGGTCAGTTTACTATTTCTGCCCTCTAGCAGAAAGTTAGCATCCAGACTCCAAAATAAGATACTAGCATTTTATTGCTAATGTTGGGCTGGCTATGGATAATAGATTT
>KZ507194.1:60949-75811 GCA_002844005.1 Limosa lapponica baueri
TGATTCCTCTACCTTCCTTCAGAAATATACTATGTTTTCATTCAGTTATGGCAGGTTTAGTCCTGGACTTGCAAGCTCAGAAATTGTTCTGAAAGTTATGATGATACAGACAGCAAATTCTTTGTGTCTGAGGCTGGTAATTTACATTAAAGGGAATTTTAGACCTATACAGTCAACTCCATTTTCATGAGAGGATCTAAGGACAGTGCTTTCAGACTATGATACACGAGCACGTCAAGCAATATTTTGCTCCTGTATTTGTAAAGGTGGAGTTTCAGGAAGGGGCATAGCTAAGTTAGAAAAACACATAAATATTGTTAGAATTGTTTATCCAGGTAAGGAAATTGTTACCAGCTGGTACAGCGTGTTCTAATTTGGCAAGGAGTATTCTCAGCAGAGTTCACAGCAAGCTGGATGAGGACTGGGATGGAGCAGGGTAGGAATCTCAGAGGGGCTTTGCAGGTGAGGAGAGCGAATGCACCTTCAAAACTCATTTTCAGTTCAAGAGTAGAATAACCATGACTTTATTGCCTTTTCACTAAATTTCAAGACCCTTCTCTTCAATCTGTTTTAAGCAGACCAGACGTTGCTTTTGTAAAGACATAATTAAATCAATAGCAGGTAGAAAAAGAAGAGGGACCTAAACTTTAACCATTTGATACTTAGGAGAAAAGAAAGAATCCTACCCATCACTGACTTCACGTAACAGGGTAAAGGGTGCATATTCTGCAGCCCTAAACAGAGGATTAAGTCAGTAGTTTCAAAACACTGTCACTGAAGAAAGCTGCTGGCCCCATTTTATTTTACTTCTTTGTTTTTCCTAGCTGGGATTAACATCATTAGAAGATAAATATCTTTCCTAAACAACTTTTTTTCAAATTAAAAAGCACCGGTCATTTGGTGATTAAGAAAACTGCTCAAGAGAACTAGTTGATCATAAATGGGAGGCAGGAATGGTGCTCACATATCAAATCCATTAGGAGGGCATTTCTGAGGCTTTGATGCTTGTGTCAGATAAAATTCACCTTAGATGAGTATTTCTGAAGCCATTGATTCCTAAAGGAGACCCCAGCTAAAAGATACATTTTTTTACGATGAGGGTGGTGAAACCCTGGAACAGGTTGCCCCAAGAGGTTGTAGATGCCCCATCTACAATTCAAGGAACATTCAAAGGTAAGATTGGACGAGGTCCTGAGCAACCTGATCTAGTTGAAGACGTCCCTGCTTATTGCAGGGGGCTTGACTAGATGACCTTTAAAGGTCCCATCCCTTCCAACCCAAACCATTCTATGATTCTACAAGTACTACTATTTGTCTGCACCAGTACTACTGTGTTGCTCTCCTTTTTTGCCCATGTTCTTCTCTGTGATTTCCGCATGTGTAATAGCTTTATTCTTGATCAAAGCCCTGGCACTATTGCATATGCATACGACTGACAGTACATCCAGAGTGCATTCTGTCAGTGAGTACAGATGCCAGCACAGACTTTTCACAAACTTTTTGAAAAATGTTGGAATCACCACGTAGCTCCTTGCATCATCTAGAATGACACTTGATTTGGTTTTGCTCTTTCCATCCTTGCTGGGGACATTTTAGTAATCACAAAGATAAAAATATTAGATAATAAAATGACAAGTGGCCCTTATGGCTCTTCCAAGATGGTTTTTGAGAAGAGGAAGGGAAACACAGAGACAAGCAGTACTTCACTCTTTGAAGAACTGGGGAGAAAAATTTATGGCTCTAAGTACTGATGTAAGCAACAAACTATCCACCTCCTTAAAAAAGTGTAAAAATATGACAACCTGAATTAAATCGATTTACAGTTTGTCACGATTGCTCTGTATACCATTCTCCTGTTAAAAGCTAACTTAACAGCCGTGTCTTTTGAAACTGTTTTTATTCCATTATTTTTAAAAAAGCACAAACCGCAATAAAGAAAAAGGAGATAAAGTGCATTTGTAAAGGCTCTTGTAGCTATAGGTTCTTTGCATCATTTGCTTCAGGAAGAAAGCAAGCAAAATAACACAGGAGAAAGCAGTAGTTGCAACCACAACATTTACTGCTTCCCACTCCTTGCACATTATTTAACAATTAAATTAGAGGAGGGATGTTCTTCACCTGTGATTGGTGAAGCTGGAACTAGAAAGCAAAACACTTTCCAAAGAGGGTTTGGTTTTAAACACAGCAAAGCCATTCCAATGGCAAGCTGCTGCTAAAATGCAGTCCCCCTCCCCTTCCCCACCCTTTGCCTTAGCCCTTGCGCTGATGCTTGCCCCATCCTACCACAGGCCAGTTAAAAAAATCTAAACTAACAGAAAACGTGCTACCAATTGAAAAAATACAAGTCAATACATTTTTGGTAGTTTAACTCTCTTAGCTTATGCAGTAGGTGGTCGGACAAGCGCCAGTGCAAGGGAGGGCATGGGAACAGGTGGCTGCAGCACAGGGATGGGGGGAAGTAGAGATGTCCATTTTGGCTGCAGTTGTTTCATCTTACGTGGATCATCCCATTGAAACCTACCTCTTTCTGCCTTCTATTTCCCACTCATGACTGATTTTTGCCTCATCTTTCTCTTGTGGATGAAGAGTCTTTAAAGCTTTGTGTCTATGAGTAAGGTTCTCCTCAGTCAGTGCAAGCCACCTTTCCCCCAGGTAAAATTAAGTCCTGCTTTAAGCCTTGCAGACCACAGATTTTCTTTAATGCCTTAGGCTTCCTTCATCAACTTTGCACATTTTTTTTTTAATTTATTTTACATTTCTCATGAACAACTCTTCTATTCTTAATTTTTGTCTTCCCTGAACCAGGATGGGATGTTAGTCAAGGCTGACTTTTCTCTCAAGTGAGGAATTACAACTTTCTGGCCATTTAATAAATTCATCAAAAGGTCTTTAAAGCTTTTCTTAGTTCTTTTTTATTTTATTTATAATTTCTTCTTTGGGAAAGCTATTGTCTTTGAAATACCCCCCAAAATGAGGCAGACATTAACTATTGCACCATATGGCTATACTCAGCTGTCTTCATTTGGAAGATTATTGTTGTTTCCAATTCAATTTTTTCCTAGTTAACTTTAAGAAAAAAAATCAGCTTCAATCAAATGCTTTTGAGAATTTTTATATACATCTCCTTCCCGGTTCTTTTCCTACATCAGCAACGCACAAATGATCAAGGGCAGAAACTGGTTGAACTTCCAAATTACTCTCTCCACCTGCTCTTCAGACTTGTACCAAGATGTGCCACCAAGATGCCTGTCCCACCTCCTCGTGCCACTGCTGGAGACGGTGCTGCACAGAGAGGGGCCTGATCCAGCAGGCCATGCTCAGGTTCTCATGAAGGGCCCACTATCCTCTGGCAAACCCTCTGCTTTTCAGAAGGAGAAGAATTATGGAAGTGGTGACCAGTAATGAGCGGCAAGGAGGGGGGGATTATTTATCAGGGAGTGGAGCAATAGGACAAGGGGTAACGGTTTCAAACTGAAAGAGGGGAGATTTAGATTAGATATTAGGAAGAAATTCTTCAGGCTGGATGGGGCTTGGAGCAACCTGGTCTGATGGGAGGTGTCCCTGCCCATGGCAGGGCAGTGGAGACTAGATGATCTTTAAGGTCCCTTCCAACCCAAACCATTCTATGATTCTATGAAAGAGGCAAAGGGCATTGTGACTAGAGGTCAAGAAGACGTGAGGTATGACTATAACATGGTAAAGATATAGAAGTGTGTGATAACAAGGACTTGAAAAGCACTTCAGCACGTTGCCTGCTCTGTAGGAGTTCAGGATACAAAGCTAAAATGCCGGGTGGTTTATATCCTCTTAGCATTCACATCCCATACCCGTGAAAGCTCCAATTATCCCTGTGAGAGGGGGTTTTGTTATCCTTCTAAAATTCTGCTGTTCTTTTGTCCTCAGGTGGCTGAAAGTTCCTGACATTATTTAATATTGTGCAAAAAAGCGCCTTTTATCATTTTAAGAGTGATAGCTCAGTTGTGACAGTTTGCAAAGAGGAGACAGTGGCAGAATCAAGATGCAAAATTCAGTACCTATAGAGGAGTTGAACAGGAAAATGGCTCAGCCTCCTCAGGCAGAGAAGGATTTATAATTGCCAACATATAATGTAGGAACATAATAAAAATATTCAGTGGAACTTCATCCTTTCTTAATTTCAACAGCATACTGAAGGTGTTTGTTAGGTATTCTGCCTAATTTCCAATATATCCTTGTAAAACTGTTTGCCACTGTAGCAAATTATCAAGACACCATCAAAGCAGATCAAATGTAAGACTTTTCTATATCTCTGTCTTCAGCAGTTGGAATAAAGTGGCGTATCCCTTCAGAAGGGTGAGGGTATACCAGCAGGGATGGCTTCAGAATTTGTTTTCATTCATCAGCATTACAAGTCTGGCGGAGAACATTCTGAATAATAATTAATTGATGATATGATGATTGTATTTGTGCGAGTACTTTGCTTTCCCATGAGCTCTGTCTTTAACCGCATCCCAGCATAGCATTAGCAGTGTCTGTCTTCTGCTTTATTGTTCAAGTTCAGTCATTCTTTCCATTTCTAGAGCCACCACAGAATTCATAATTGAACAATTCGATGTAAAGGGAAAGTGTCTTCTGCTATAATTAAACAATCTCTCTGTGCTGCAAACATCATAATAAATCAATCAACATGCTGAAATCTGTTCAAATGACTATAATTCTTGTATCTCAAACTCTGATAATGGTCCTTTAAATACAAAGCCACAAACAATGGGTAAATAAGAAATAATCTAAAGGAATGGTACAGGGAGGAAAAACATAATTTCTCTGGGAACATAGTGGTCATATTACACTCCATCCAAAATGTCTAGCAACAGCAAGGCAGTGACCGTATATTAACCACTGAGCAAACCTCATAGCCTTTCTCTTTCACCTTCCCCTGGTATAAACTTTGGAATAATAATCTTCCCGCATGTTGCAACTCCTTCTTAACTTCCACTGATCGTTTTAATTGTGTAAGGATCTAAAACACATAAGCTCTTCTGCTAGTCCCCAGCTTTAAAAAAAAAGTAAAACAATCAAGCAATGGGCAACACGGAAATATTGTAGAACCTCTAGGCTGATCTTCATTATGTTTATATTTTTTTTCCTGTAGCCAGGGTGATCTGAAACTAGCCTTTAACTAAAATGATATCCAAGACTCCTCCTCTGTCACTTCTAGAACTGGGCCTTAAGAAGATAAACAATGGTCCTAAGACTTGTGATAAAATCAGCCAAATTAGCACAGCATGTAAATCTAGCATATTAGGAACATTATGCAGTGAAGGTGGAAAACTACAGGGCAAGAGGTAAAAGTAATTCTACACACAGTATGGCAGTCACTTCAAGATTAAACATTTTTTGGGTCACAGGCGTTCTTGTCTGTGCTGATTCATCCACACATCGCATCATGTCTGATTCTTTTTTCCCAATTAAATAAAACGCGATCTTATTATCTGATTGTTTTTCTGGCAAGAACACTGTGTTTTCCTCTTTCACTTCTTAAAAAGAGATGCAGATTCTTAAACAGCTGGGCATCCAACAGAAATGATCTCATTCTTTAAATCTGTAGTGTCAAAACAAGACAGAAATAACCTTTGAGTGCAATGAATATTTTTTACAAGATTAAGGTCCCACGCAGGAAATGGGACACAGAATTGTTTTTAAAATCTTTAATATATCTCTCAGAAGAAAGCTGAATTTACTTTTGGAAGAGAAGGATGAAGTGGACTTAGAATTTTCTTGTGGCTGTACCGTAATTAAAGTTATTGTTGCCAGGCTAATTTATACTCACTAAAAGCCTCTGCTTTCCCCTTTGACTGCATGAGGAATTTGACTGCAGGATGGAGTAAGTTTTTCCAGTGGCCCGGGTAATCCCTGTTCTTCCTACCCATCACTAAATCCGTTCTTTACATTAGTGTGGTTTTCAGCTGCACTTTACATCTGAAACCAGAGTCTCTCAACAATTACTGAAATAAATTCCAAAATATTGTGACTTATGCTACATGCAGAGTTACAAATCATCATACCAATAAGGGGTAAGGTTTAAAAAAAATTATCTTTGTATTCCTAAGAAACTAGAATTTTAATATAAATCCCAAAGTATTGGGGTTTTTCAAGGCTCTTTATGGCTGCCTGAGTGCTGGAGTCCTCAGGAAGCCATGAAAGCAGAGGCCAGGTAGTTGTGCAACTTCCTGCAAGGTCCTCAGCTCCTGCTTCCTGCACACCACCGCCTCATACCAAAGCGTTAGGTGATTTTCAGAAGTGAGATGACTAACCTAGATTGCTTCCCTCAGGAGTTTTGGGGGGTTTTTTTGTTTTGTTTTTTTTTGCGGGGGGTTTCTGCTGGCTCAGGAATTTAAGTAAATTTTCTGTGTAAACTGGAACAGGCTAAACCTCTGAGAAGGAGAGGGACAGCTGTGAAGGGAAGAAATATTCCTGCTCAGAATGGGCTGTCTTTCTCACATTCACTTGAAAAGTAGTTATAGTTCTGTATATGTGTTACACTTCTGTACACATGTGCCCGTGAACACTAGAATATAATTTATTGTAATAACAAACAGGATGCTCTGGTCTCTGGGAAGAGCTGGAAGGGGCTTTAGAGCAGCAGTGTGGAAAGAGTGACAGACCAGCAGCCAGCCCAGTGGAAATCTTGGCTAATCTCAGTCCAAGTCCCCCTGGAATCCCTGCAGCAAACAGTATTTGACAAACTCCTGTGACAGATCCACCACAAAGGTTATGTACTACCTGACTTTCTGCATGAAGCTCCCTCTTTTCCCAGCATCCTGGCTGTCGCCCAGGCTATCACAGATGGGCCAAGTGCCTTTGCTCTTTTTCGGGGGAGAGGGAATTTGGGGAGGCAGGAAGCAGGCCGGGAGCTGTGTGAAGGGACCCACTGTCACAGGGGACACGGGGAACCACATCCAGCAAACTGTATTTTAAATATCCCACAATCTCAAGTGTCAGAACAGAGTGCTCCATAGGGACAGCAAACCAGCTGTCCTGCAGAAGCGTTTCAGGGCCAGGCTGTCTTGTGCGCTGCTGTCACAGGCTCAAGACAACTTGGAACTGAGCTCTATAAATATATCTCTCTTATGCCCTCCTCACTCATTTCACAGTTCCCTCGAAGAGCTGACAAGATTGCTTGAAAATAAATTAGCTTTTCCCACAGATAGATGCCGATAATGTCACAAATAATTAGAGCTGGTCAAAACCACCGAGACTTTTTTTAATATTTTGTCCTAAATCGGGACAAAAAGTAGCATCTTATTCTAAAATTAGAAATTCTAAAATATTATAATTATAAATATAAAAGTTATAAAAAGGCATTGTAACACAGAAGTGAAACATGTCTTTCCTTATCACATTAACCTTTTAAGGAGGCAGAACAAACCAATATTCACTCAAATTTTATTTTTTTTTAATTTTCTACTGAAAAGTAACTTACTTTTTCTTTTTTTTAACCTGAGGTTACACCATTTTTGGGAGAGGGTTTTGAAACAGCAATCTGTTTCAAACACCATCACCATGCAGCCACCACGCTGGGCTCTTATCTGGCACCTTGTATCGCTGTGGTCTACACTTCCACAAATAGATATGCCCCGGCATGAACCACCATGATGGGAAATCACACCCTTTTTGTCGATCGAGAACGGGTCATACAGATACGAACTGGGCAGAGCTATGACCAAAAGCTGAAAGGGCTTTGACAGCCCAGGTGAAGCAGCCTCACGCTCTCACTCAAAACACTCTATGAATGGAGACCAAACCATTTGCCATGAGAAAAGCTATGCATATGATTTGCATATTCCAATTTTTTATGGTTTTCTATGAATCAATGCCTTGGAAAATATATGTTTTTTCATGCAACCTCTTCTGTCAGGAATTCTCTGAAGAATGAAATGTAAATGTGAAAAAACTTCAGATGCCGTAGCACGCCGCCTCAGTTCCAGTCAATTATTCCACCTTTTTTACATGTTTTCTGGAATTGTTCTTTGTCAGCATGAGACCTTGAGCCACTCCTTTGTACCGTAGCCCACCTGTCCTGGAAACAGTGACTGGTGACTGGCTTCATGAGCAGCTTGTAACTGACCTAAAGCTCCCACAGGGACATCTTGGGTGGACTGCAAATCCCACTTGGACACCAAACTACCATGAACTCTACAATCAAGCGAAGGTTGCTGCAACACAGAATGGTGTTTTTGCAAGGCAGCACTTGAACGTGTTCTTAGTTTTTAGAGACAGAAAGGTGTTATCTCTGTTCTTCTGACTACACATCTAACAGAAGCTTTTACATGGAAACCCAAAGTTTTCATAGTTTGTGAGAGTCCCTTTTGCTCAACAGTTCAGAATTCCAGCCCCTTCTGCAGGACCTTCAGTATGGTCCCTGCCCCAACCTCCCTTTTTAAGTTTCAAGCTGCATCCAGATACATTTGAGCTGATCCCCCTACTGCTGTCCTGGGCTCAGCAGAAGGAGAAGAAGGAAGGAGAAGTTTCTCGCCCAAGCAGTTACAAAAAGGGATGTTTTGGCTTCTGTTCTCTATTGTGTTTCCAAAGTAAATCTTCTCATCTCTTGATTGTCTGTTCATATGCACCCTGGCAGGTCTACCTGACTGACACCATCTGTTATTCCTGTGCTTGGGGAAAGAAATTAGTCTTTTCAGTTTCTGTAGGGAACCATATAAAAACAAACACTGAAAAACTAGTTGTTGTTTCTAATACACTGCAAAGGCTTAAATCAGTGATGTTTATATCTTGAGTTGCATTAAATTTAGGCTGTGGGCAAATGCCCAAATCCTTTTGCAAGTTGTTGCAAACATTTATTGACAATAAATATGTGACATGAGTATCCAGGATGCCTATGAGTAAGAGGTGTTAAAACAACATTTCTGCAGACGACTGCTTGTAATACATCCTTGGGAACTTGTAGCTGAAGTATGTTTGGTACCTCAACATACTTTGTAGATGCATTATTTCAAGGCCTGAACTTCAGGGGAAAAAAAGTATTTTTAAAAAATGAGAATCCCTTAAATGTTTAAACCAACAGAATAAGACCTGGGGGGGGGTGGTGGTGGTGATGGGTGGGGTGTGGTTATGACTATGAAAATTAATCCCCCCTTTTAGGAGTCCTTCTCTACACTTTGTCTTTTCATCACTGCTTTATTGTGATGCTTCGGGTCAATTAGATATTTATCTGAACTGATCAAGAAGGGTAAATCCTTAAGGAAAAAAAGAATATTAGTTAATTGTAGCAGAATTAATCAGCTGGATTTCATGAGGAAACTTGCTGGGAAGCTTGAAAGGGTTTTTAATAAAATGGATACTGTAGTTCCTTGGAGCTAAAAAAAAATTAATGAGTGCTTAAAGCTTGAAATGTTAGATCTTATTCATAGAAAGTCTGGAGGGTGGTAACGTACAATAACGACTACTAATATTCCTCCTTCCTTTGCTTTAAGGAGAAATATCTCCATAGCTGTGAAATCAGCAGCTTAGAAAATTCTTAAATTACATGCTATGTAGCTTTACTGGCTGCTTTATTGAAACAAGAGTTGGCTGACACTGCCATAGCAGTGTCAGAAGCTCTTTCCTTCATAAAACATCTCCCTGATTAGACTGTGGGCAGATATTTTGGCATTAAAGCTATTAGACTGTGGTTGATTTCATTGAGTTTAGGAATATATTTTCCTTAAGTATTTTATTTCTTCTTTCAGACAGTAAAATTAGAATTAAACACATATGCATCTTTGTTTAATCAAGGCCTGTTGTGAAGGTCCTCCCACACAGCTCTTATTATTACTGTGATCTTTTTCCTGCTTGCAGGGGGCAATAACCCAATGCTGCTCCAGTAGACAACGCCTTGAAAGAGACCTTGAAAATTTTTCTGACAGATCTGTTCCTATTTGGAGCTGTCAGATTAAGTTTCTCTGTTTCAAGACAGCAGTTTTCTTGTGGGTAATTGGGGCTTTCCTGCCTCTCCTGTTATTTTTTTCCTCCTATTTCCAAGTAGCGGGACAGGATCAACACCTTTCTGGAAGTTCTCTGGCAGTTTCCAAAAGTGCTAAGTGACAATTAGACATGCAGCACCACACACCACAGCTTTTTTGCCAGCCACAGGGGAAGATACAGGCTTAATGTCTTTCTGTCTGAAGATGTTTTCATCACTGTCCCGAACCAGGTACTATTTTACATCCCAGAAAGTGAATATAAAATAGTAAACATCAGAGCGGTGTCGTATTTACCTTGAATTTATAGCAGCATGTATTACCTAGCGAAGTGCAGGGCAAGGGGAATTCATGTCCCCTGTACCCTACAGACATAGTATCATTGTGCTAAGTGACTTCCAGGTGTAACATCTAAATGTAACACAATTTTGAAGGTCATTATCATGGTCTGCTACAATGGTGATAAATGCCAGTCTTAAAAAAAGTGCAAGCTACCAACAGGCACCACGTTATCATTAGTAAGCAGTTTGGCTAAGAGATTTCCGTGAAGACTAAAAATGGTAAGTACTCTCTAGTCATAATTAACTCCAATGCTGTGGACAGTAAAGGTCAGAACTGAAATATCTGGCAGACTCAGAGACTGACTGCATGTTGCCGTGACCTAATTCTATCCAACTTACTACAGAGACTCCTTTATCACAACCAGCAAAATTATTCAGTTACAATGGAAAAAAAATCTGGTGATTTCTACAGTTTCTCTCTAGTACAGTAAGGGAGAAAATAACATCTCTGAGCTGACTGCCATCATCCCAGTGAACTTGTATCACCACTCAAATGCTATCCAGTGGCAGAAAACATTTCCTCACTCACCTTAAAGTGATTGTGATAAGCTAATTAAGTATTTTATACTCTGCTAGATGACTGTCTGCTTATGTGTAAAGGAGATTTTGTGTCTTCAGGGTTGGCAGGATACATGCGCACGTACAAATAACTAATTCTCACTAAGCAAACCCAAAGCTGCCTCTAGATGCAAACTGTTGCAGCCAGATCGCAAGCATTGGCCTCCAGGCAAAAATGGAGGCGGCAACTGGTTTATGTATGGGATTGAATCATATTGGTCGTTAGCCTTCAGTCAAGCTTTCCTCTGAAAATCGTGGAAGGAAAGACTGAACGGCCTTTTTTCTTTCTTAAGCTATTATTAATTGACATTATTTCTATAGGTCCACTGCCATGCACCTTTTCCCTTGGCTTTCACTTTACCGCTGAAAGGAATGGCTAAACAAAGAGTGGCAGGGATCACCTGCCGTCTCCTTCACTTTAGTGGCAGTAAGTAGGGAACTGTAAAACTGTAAAAAAGTGAGATAAAGGAACATAGTATTTTAAAGACTAACGGTGAAGATGCTGTATCATAGCATGTGGCTATAAAGGCTTCCTTTGGGAGCAGCTGGGTTCACAGCCCCAACTGCCTATCGATGTGTGTGCAAGGAGCTCTTGTTTTAAAAAGCGTGTGAGCATCACTGCTGTGGGGATGCCACAAACACGTTCCACTTCCATGAAGAAAAGCACAAACCACCCTGCTGATTGCAAAACTATGGAGAAGAGACACCACTAACGAGGCTTTGGGTTTTTTTTGCTTTTCTGTGAAAAAAGTCAGCAGATCTTTGTCATTCACAGGCACAAAAGAAAGGGTAGGGGAAGATGCTGACTCCCAGGCTCTGCAAATGCTAACAGAAAATGCAGTCCAGTGACAGGTAATTAATTTATTGTCATTCTGTTGTGAAATCACCGTATTAATTTGCCATAATTGTGGGAGGATTAGATACTATGTGTTCAAGTGGCCTTAAGTGTAGAAATAAGCTGCCTTCAGAGATCAATTAAACTGTCCCTGGAAGTACCCATCATTGTTGCACATGAGAACCATTAATACAGCGAAGATGGGACGCAATTGGGAGGGATGAATTTTAGAAGACATTTAGTTAAATCTAATGGAAGGCAGGTACAAAACCCACTTGGACAACAATATGCTAAGATGAATTATTAATGGACCACTGTCAAAATTGAGGGACCAACCAAGCGACATTTTTCTATCAAGCTTTGGTCTATAGGAAACTGGCCCAGGACCATTTTCATTCAAAGTTTCATTTACAACCTGGATGATTTATATTAAATTTGCAGACAACATGAAACTGTGAGGGACTGAAAGGATATTGGCTGACAGGATTAGAATTCCAAGTGATTTTGACGGATTGGGAAAATATTCAGAAGAAGGTATGAGAGGGAATTCAGAGGAAGTGATGCGGAGCTGTACACTTAGGCCATGTTTCCACAATCCTAAGTGTGAGATCCGTGTGTTGCTTAATCACCTACCATTACGACCTGACTCAGTAGCAGATATAATGTTTTATATCACCATTTGTAACCTGTTACTGCATGAGCAACACACCACTGTCACCTCTGCCTCAAACAGCAGCAGTAGGCTCAGTGTCTCCACAGAAGTGGTCAGAGAGCTGCGTGAAAAGACATGGAGCCATCCAAAGTACCTCATAGACATCAAGGTGAGCGTGTTCAGAAATGGACTGTGAGACTGTAGGGCAGTCAGTACTACCAAATCTGGGTTGCTGTAGTCCTGCCAGCCCTCACTTCCCAACTGCATTCCCAGCCTTCTCTTTTTGCTAGCACTGCTTCTTAATGCAACCACATGCTGAGACAGTTCAGGGGCTGACAGCTGGCTCCACAAAGAAAGTGATTATTTCTCAGCCAGAGCAGCTCCTGGAGGCAGCTCACCACATAATTGTATAAGCTTGTGCAACAGAAGGGACAGAAACATGCATCTCGGGTTGAGGGGGACAGCAGGACCACAGCAGCCCAGATGTGGTCAGCTTCAGGTACCATAGCACTATAAAAACAGAGGACTCAACTAAGGCTTCTCTGTGAAGAATTCACTCTGGCCATGAAGATAAAGGGACTCCCCCTCCAGAAACATCTTGTCCCATGAGAAAAAAGATGCCTTATAGCTATGAGATGAGCTCCAAATATGGGGGGATTGCCTGTAGAAAATGTGCTTGACCACCTGAAGGCCAGAGCAATAGCACTTAAAAGGAAGACAGGCAGATCTCAGACTAACCTTAACAGGACTCTGCTTCTCTGCTGTCTCCTGCATGGTATTTGCAGGAGCGAAGAGGAGCAGATGGCACAAGGCAGAGAGTGAGAAGCCCAAATGGAGCCACGGTCACCACCTGTGCCTGCCACAGCTTGTTCACTCACCCGGGATAAACCGGAGGGGCAAATTCTGCAGAATGCCCTGACCAACTATTTTATGCAAAACCCCTGACTGCTGCTTGCTGTGCTGTGAAATTATGCATATGCTGGAGAGAAAGCAATAAGCAATTGTTTTCTGCAAACCTTGCTCCCAGTCTGGTTTTTAATGGTGCTTGCCCTGCTTTGCATCCCAGACCCCCAGCCTGCGCCAGAGCAGGCACAGGGCTGGCACAGCCTACAGCCCACAGGCTGGTATTGCATTGATTATTCCCAGCACTGTCTTAAGAGCCCCCAAAATTGTTATTGCAACTTTTCTGCTTTGGCAAAGGGAAAGTGCAACCGCAACCCGAGGCAGTTAAAGTGTAACAGAATTTGTTAAAATGTAACGAGGGGCCGAGCTACAGCAGGACAGTCCCACAGGCAGGGGGTGTACGGGCGACCGCGGAGGTTTAAATCCCAGCCTCAGCACCTCGGGGGATGTGTCCTGCTGCAGCCGTCCCATCCAGGGACCCTCACAGTGGGCTGTTCCTCAAGAGAAGGTATTTCTCAGCGCTAGAAGGAATCTTCATGGGGTGTCCTGGCCACACGGGACCAATTTCGCTTCTAATGCTTGGGAAAACTGCACTTTTAGAAGACTCTTGTGTCTGAATTTGTGAAAATATTTACTTTATAGCCAGCTAAGGTATGTGGGTTTCAAGGTCTCGGTGTTTTTGAGTCAGCCAGGTGCAGGGATGAGGAGGAGTGAGACGCGGGCACTTGACCCAAGCTGCCAACAGGGTTATTTCATACCATGAACATCACATTCAATATAAATTAGAAAGTCTGCTGTGAACTTCTGTCTCCCTCCCTTAACGACCGCAATCCTGAGAACTTCTTGCCCCAGTGCTGGACCCCTGAGCCCTTCCCTTCCTCCCCAAGCCATAGCGCTTGCAGTGTCTGACATTTGCTGTCCCCTGCTGGGAGTGCACAGCTTCCTGCTGAGAGAACAGGCTGAGTATAATCTTCATATATTTTATATTGGTATTGGGATCAATACTGGCTCCTTAGTGTCACTGATGTTAATTATCTAGTTTTATTCTATTAAATCTGTTCATATTTCAACCTTCAGGTTTCCTTATTTATTCTTGATTCCCCTTCCGGGGTGGGGAGGGGTCATCGGGTGATAGAATAATTATCTAAATGACAATAAATTGTTGTGGGTTTCTCAAACCATAAGGTGGGGAAATATATCAACTGCCATACTTAGGGCACAAATGCAGATGGTGGCGTGCTGGAGGAAGCTGCAGATAATGCAGAATGTGGCAGTGAATGCAGTGGCCTCTTGGCCACTGGCACTAACTCTGCATCATCTGCTGTCACTTCAACAAAAGCACAGAAGACATGATCACCTGGACAGAATCCATAAGGGAGCAAAGAGCAATTGGAGGTCTGGAAACATAAGGAAAGATTAAAAGAATAAGAGCTATTTATTCTCTGGAGGAAAGACAAAGTAAGCCTCCCAGTAGCCTTCAAAACTTTCTAACGGTGAGGAGTAGAGCACTGGAACAAACTGTTCACAGTGAACATAAGAGGTTCCACTCGAATATGAGAAAGAATTTCTTCATGGTGAGGGTGACAGAGCACTGGAACAGGCTGCCCAGGGAGGTTG
>KZ507194.1:75821-92680 GCA_002844005.1 Limosa lapponica baueri
AAAGAATTTCTTCATGGTGAGGGTGACAGAGCACTGGAACAGGCTGCCCAGGGAGGTTGTGGAGTCCCCTTCTTTGGAGATTTTCAAGACCCGCCTGGATGCAGTCCTGAGTAGCATTCTCTAAGCAATCCTGCTTCAGCAGGGGAGTTGGACTAGATGATCTATACGGTCCCCTCCAACTCTAAAAAAAAATTAAGTGAAATTCAGTGAAAATTCAGTGATTACACTCACTCTTAAGTCTTTAGGAGCTGCTCAGACTGGGTCCCATGAGGAACAACGGCGGTACAATCCTAGGATGAATTGGTGGGCTGTGCTACCTCTGCCTAAATTTTTAGGATTTTATAATTGATACACATCATTGCATTTGCATCCTAGAGCATACAAACCAATAAAGAGATTCATTAGATATTGAAGAGGATTATAGGGATTTAGTTAAGAATATTGCTGTACTCAGAGTCACCTCTTATTACATGGAAAGGATTCTTGCTCAGAAATCAGAGGCCCAGACAACTCTGCAAGCCATACTACTGATGCTGTTCCTCTTCAGTTTTCAAGTTACTATTCAATTGCTCTTGTAATTACCTTTATTATAATTTATTTTAATTAATTTTACTCAAATTAAAAACAATTACTCATAATTACCAAAGCCAGAAGGACTTTATAACTTGTATCTGTATAAGTAGAATATGTTGCCACCTATTCGGGCACTATTCTGTGGATTTAATACTGCTAAACCACATTAAGTTCTTCATCCAGATCTTCTTAAGTCTTTCAGTATATTGCACTAACAAGTACGCTCTGGAGAAATGCTTCTGGAATCACCTCCTGTCTTTTAAGATAGCATCAGAATGGTTCCAGTAATTATTCTTTCAATCAAATGCATTTTACTGAACTACCTGCACAATCTGATTTACCCATGCCAAGTAATGACAACAATGAAATAGAAGATCAGCACAGGAACCGCTTCACCAATCCCTGACCCCTCACTTAAATCCCTCTATGGAAATGTTCATTTTGCTAAGTTTCTCCTTTTTTTGCTGGTCCCCTAGCAGATATTTGGTCCTTTTACTGGTGCCCCTGTGTACCCGAAACTCACTGCTTGTTTCATTTCAGCTGCCTGGGCATGCCCACACGGTGCTACATGGAGGAGGAAGCCCAGAAGCAGTGTGGGTTGCCATCTCAGCAGTTGTCCAAAAGGACAGGCTGAAATCCTTAGCACTTTGTTTCTGCTTATACTCCGGAGCTGAGAGACAATGGAGGACACAAGTTACCATCATCCGATTCTAGACTTTGTGGTGGTAAAATGGTTCCTGGCAAGACAAACATCCTGGCACACTGCAGGTTTATTCTGGATCCTATTAATAATTCCTATTTCCTGCTTCCAAAAACGCACTCTTATTGCCTTTTGATCCAAACGGTTAGCCGGTTTTCTGGGTTCTAGGTGGGTTGTTCCAGGGAAAAAGGGCAGCTGATATTGGAGCAATTACTGTGTTTCTTCTCTTTCTCTAAATACAAGAAAAATCAAAATAATAGTACATAATTCCACAGCTCTCATCTCCAAATCTCTGCCATCCAAAATCCAATTAAAAATCTCTTTATTTTCTCAGCTTTTTTTCAGGTCATAGTACCAGGCTTCTGTGGGTGTGACCTATTCCATATTTATTTATATGAGTGATGTTTCTGCCTCCTTTTGTAAAGACAAGCAAAAAAGAACAAAGCAATACCCAACAAATTCCTCTGCTGATACATGCTTTCTTTTGGGCGGAGCCTGCTGCTGTTTTCAGTTGCTTTTTTCCATTAAAGTGTTTAGTAACTTCTTAGAATCAGTCTTAAATGAGGAATCCTAAAATGCTCTGTACACAACAACACATTCACCCTTGCTGAATGTGCATGAATCCTGACTTTTTACTGTAGTGAAGGAGTTTAGGCCGCGAAGAATATTGTAAAGCAATCCTTTCATGAACTTTGCAGAAGTTTCAAGTATGTTTAAACTAGCTTTGTAGACTGTACTTCCCTTGGTCTTTGTCTTCTTTTCTGTTTATTTATACTATTTTAACCCCTCCAGTAACACTCCATAAATAATAATTTCCTTTCTGTTAACATCAACCATTGTATAAAGATTATTCTACTGCATGTTTACTACTGTTTTAGCCGAAAATCACCATCACCACCAGCCTTAACTCAAGAAATTGTTAGTCCAGGCTAGTGATCAAGAATTTAACTCACAGAAATTAGGAAAATGAGCAAATGCAGCTACAGTTCAGCTATGTAGTTCACACAATCCTGCACAAAGTGAAAGTCAAAGAATTTATTATTTACGTTACACATTGCATATAGAATCAAAATACTCTTAATGGAATAGCATTTTTTTATAAGTGTGTAACAGAAGGAGCCAACAGAAGTGTATTTCCCACTAATAAGTCAATAAGTCTGATTCAGCTGGAAGCTGAATTCCTGTTTGCAGACTCAATAGACTTCCAGTCCTAGTGGAAGAAAGGATAACTGCATGTTTTTCCAAGAGAAAACTACTCAGAAAGAAATGACAAGACCTCAGGATTTTTGAGATCTTTAAAAGACAGAAGATTTCTTAGTACTCATTGGGCAGAATTATTCTTTCCTTTTCTCAGATTGAAAATAAAAGTGCATTGAGAGATTTTATACTAGAATGACTGTGGCATGCAATATCTCCGCTAGCAGGTGAGAAGAGAAGCACATCTGAAGATGAACACCCAGACAGATATTCAGTCTTGTTATAGTCCACCTTTAATATGCTATTCACGCAGGCATCCATCCGTCAATGCAGTTTTACTACTGCATCCCCACAGTCGTACCAGTAAGCACGTTCTCCTCCTTTGAAACAACACACTTTGCTGTATGAACATGTCTCATCTGAGAAGCTTCAAATCATCCTGGGACCTCCTTGGCCAGGCAGACCCTAACACATAGCCTTTCTTTAAATCTTTGTTGGCACATTCCTCATGAGACATACAGTAAAGTCACTCAAATGAAAAAACAGGTCATCCCGCTGTACCACTGAATCATTGCATACCTCCCATTCCTGTGCTTCAGACGCAAGTACTGTGTTTTGCCACTCCATTACATCTTAGATATTTTCCTTTTATAAAGTGAGTCCAAAGCATCACCAAATCAGAGTTCTCCACTTGTTCTGATGATAGGTTTTATAACTTCTTGGCACAAATAAAAGTTTTGTTATAAAATGAGGTTGTTACAGGACTGCTATATTAGGTCACTGAAGAGCTCATACACCACCTGTTATATACAATGTCAACTAGCGAAAGTGAACTAATAGTAACAAGCCATGACAATGGCCACACTAATGATAATGATGCTTAGCTACTTCATAGTTGTTTGGAGTTTTCCACAAAGCCAGCACTTTTCATGCAAATAGGAAGTCAGAACCTGCTAATAGTAATTTATGAAAATTACATACTGTTTTGCAACAAACAAACATTATGTTAATGCATAAAGTCTAAATGCTCTTTTGGACTAGGTAATTATCCCCACTGTACTTCTGGGAAGGCAGAATTGCACAAAGAAGAACTGCACTAGCTCAGACACATGGTCAAATAGTGGCACAACTGAGACCTCAGTGCTTGTGGGCACATTTTATTATTGCCATAAAACAACGGTAATTTGTGGTAAAATGAGACAGAACCCTTCTTCTGCAAACTCCTATAACATTGCGTTCATTCTCATTCCCAGATTTTTCCAGGCAGTGATTGTAGTCTTTAGCAGAGCTGAGCTGGCATCACACAGCACCAGGGAAAAACAGAGGATTACAACAAATAATGCACATAGGCTGTCACGGGGAACTTAGAATGAAGATAGAGAGAGGTTAAGCACCAGCAAGAGGTCATTTTATGTAAATAGAAGTGGAGAGCACTGAGTTTAGTCAGCTGATTATTTATCTCGTATTAAATTTTGCTTGAACATTTGGCTGTGGGATACAAAAATGCTAATGTGACTCTGTGGATATTCTTGAAAGCATAATAAATTTGAAGAGTAGATAGATAATCTCATAGAAATAAATACTTTGGACCATGCTAAAATGGCACTCACGACAATACCGCTTCGACATTAGAGATATTACAATAATTGGTTCCATGTAAAACAGATAGCTAAAGACATTGGATTAGTTCCCAGGAGTGTGCTAGAATACATCACTGAAGATGGGTTCTTTAATTGAATGCATATAGGAATAGATATAACAGCTTGAGCCATACCCAGTATGTCACAACCCTTAACAATTATGGCTACATTTCATTTTGTACAGCATCCCATCCCCATAAAATAGCTTGTTTCAAATTTAAAGGTACAGAATCCAATCTATTTTCTTAAGTGGAGTATTATATTCTTTGAGGAAGGAAACACATCAACCTGCTTTATACTGAAAAGAACCTAGTACAGTCCTGGAGCAATATAAATAATAAATCTCTGTCTTACGCATTTATAAAGAATCCATCAGTATGATACATATTTAACATACATCCACTTTAAATTTCATTATATATGTATGTGAACATTAACTCCACTTTCTGGGTTTCCATAAATTGTAGCCTTTAACTGGTTTATAAATATGGGCTAAGTATTTTTATTTTCATTTTCCATTTTTTAAGTACATTTATAAAAGCTGAAAAACTATTTGCAGCTATGTTTATCCTTTTCATACTTGGGGAAAGTGGTATCTCTCCATTTTTTTTAAAGGAGCTGCCAATATCTAGACGGATTTTTTTATTAAGTGCAGGAAATTAAGTAAATTTCCATTGGTAGATTGTACCTACGCTGCTCTGATTTTGCAGTTGTACATGTGGAAAAGTAAATACAAAGCTTCTCAAGCCAAAAGGACCACAGACCACTGTGATCAAATAATCAGACATCCTGTATTAAAGAACTTCCTCCAAATTTATATTTCTTTTTCCAAAAAAATAGGTATCAAAAAGCAAATCATCTCTACCTTTGGCCAAAAAACAACTGTGCACTGTAAAGGCTCTCTTTAGAGAGATGAGAGCTATCACAAGACAATAGCTTTGGAAATGAAGCGCCGTATTGTCTGTTAGCGTAAAGATAATGAAAATATGTGAATGGAAACCATGTGACTTCCTTGGAGTGTTATATTAAATCTCCTGATTGACTCTCATAAATTGCTCTTGAATTACTCCACTAGCTCTTTTCCCTTGGTTAGAGGGTTACTCAACAAGTTTTCCAACATTGAAAAAATGCTTCAGAAAAAGTCTGAGCTGCTTTCGAAATGGCATATGTGCTTTGAAGCATATACTGGAATTCATTATAAGTTTTTGCAGACTCTATTATTCTCTTGCAGGACAAAATTAGATTGTAAAACCATAAATCTCAAATTCGGTTGCTTGCAGTTTGCAGCAGAGTAGCCTCACTTCAGAAGTGTGTTCAGAAACCACATACTCTATTCACAACTGTGGAAACTGTGGTGGCTCTGTTTTTCTGAAATCAATTTTAGACTGTGTTTCATTATTTATAGATACTGTTAACCTAAACATAAATGAATCACACAAAAATAAGGATCAAATCTTGCTTTTTTAATTCATGAAGATAATCTAATTCAGATGAGTGAGACTGGTCATGTGGATAACAAAGCAAAAAAGACTCAGATTTGGATCTGTAAGTTTAATAAAAATACTGTTCGGGTATTTTTAATTTAGGCTAGGAAAAGCTAACAGTCAATTAATAAGCTGAGCTAAGAGAGCCTGAATTTCCTGGGCAGCCCCCCTGCTAGTCCAAGATACTCCCCATGACATGCCATTCATGCACACGGCAAGTATGAGGCAAATTCTCATGCTCAGCTTACTCTGACCCGTATGAACAGCCTAGTTGTGTGAAGCCAGATTTTCTTCATGTACCGCTACTTGGGATGTTAATGCAGAGGAATTAAAAGGCTGACTTTGGGGTCCTTAGATGCATCACAATAAGCAACTGCACTGCATACGAGCACTACTCCATTTGAATTCTTCATGGCAAGTCAGTTGTTCGTATTTATTTTTTTTTATTTCCTTCATATGATACTGTAAATGTTAATGTTAACATAAATGAAGGATTTTTAAAACTAATATTTTTAAGCAGATAAACTTACTAGCTACTACACACCAAGCAACACGCTGGCATGTGATTTCTTTCTCTTCACTGATAATACGCTCATAGCTTTTTGCACCAAGGCATGAAAAGTTCATTACTTACAGCACAGCATATTACATCTCCTTGGATTATAAGTGTCGGTATTTTCTTCAGGGACTAAATAGTTCGAGGTAGAAATCTGGGGTGGTTTTTTTGTTATTTTAAGGCACATGATGATTGTGTCCCTTTTTTTCTTCCTATCTAGACTTTAACAATTGATTGTTTGCTCTTTTTCCTCTGGGTACTGATGATACTTTTAGCCACTGAGAACTGTGTACTCATTACCACTTTTCACTACCTTTTAGTCATTAGATAGTGACACCAAAAGAAAGACTGGCAGATACCTTAATCGAGAGTCAGTGCAACTCTGCTCAAACACAAATAAAGCTGACGTAAAAGGACTGAACTTTGTGGCATCCACAAGTCTGTACATTTCTGCTGAAGTTCGTCACTGTCTGCCACTAATCCTACAAAGCTTGGTGGGGATCAGCTGCTGATAACACCAATGAAAGAGGGTCTTTGTTATAACACTCTTGGGTTTTTGTACATATTGAAGACCTTGTAAGCCTTATTCATGTTGTCTGTTACTTACCAAACATTAACAGTGTATATAACTCACTGCTTCTAACACTTCAGACAAATCCGTATTTTTCTTTTTTTTCCCCTGATATTTCCATTAATCACAAATGTTTTTTATTTACAATTCATGTTTATGATTCAATTCTCCATCCACAATAAATGCCTCATAAATAAACATTTGATTTTTTTAGCCTTCTCTTTAGTGGCAAAATAATGATTGAATTGATAAAGTTCAAAGCTAGAATGTTTTGCCTGTAGTGGATTTCTTATTACCATTATAAATGTTATCTTCAAAGAGTTAAAGTTAGTTAGTTATCCCAATCCTCTCTGTTTAATGAAATTATTTTGTTTCCTTAAACTGTGTTTAATAAGTAATAAGGGAGACTGGAAAATTAATACACATCTTGCTGTATTGATTTAGTTTTAGTTCATTCTGTTTTCTCTCTGAAGTCTATAAGCCTTCAGGTCCTATATAATCTATTCATTTCTGACATGCGCATCTTTCTCCTGCCTAAGCGCCTCTGCTCGTCTTGGAACAGCCTCAGAGAGGATTTAAATCCTTATGCTTTGCTTTTTCAGCTGTTTACGATTTCCCACATAATTTTATTATGTATTTCAAAACATGATAATTGTACTCTAAGAAACTCCATTATCATACCAAGTCTAACTTAACATTGAATAGCATTATCCAAGTATAGTCCCTGCATCCATTGTCCTGCAACTGCAGGAACACTGCCAGACCCTCCCATGAATTCTAAAAGTGCCTGGCAGCAATTCCATACTTAGGACTGCATTTTAAAATTGATAGCTACTAGTGTTGGAGGGTAATGACTTAGTAATAGGTTGTGCATAAATAGGTAAGATGCAAGCAAAGTTAAGACTGTAGTGCCATGCACTATGATAAGTGCAATGAGAGCAGACTACAGAATTATTTAGATGACAGCATAGGAAATATAATGGTGTGCTTAAAACCTACAAAATGCTAAATTCAAACCTACAGAGTGCAGGGCCACTGTGACTGAAGCAGCTAGATTTAGCAAAGTGAGGTGCCAGCTGTAGCATTACTCAACACATTTAGGATGAGCACGACAGTTTGGGAGAGAGCCACGTTCAAAAACAGGCTCCTAAACATTATGCCAAGAGGGAAAGGATGAAGAACCGATCTCTACATATCAGTTTCATCCCTTTATGGGTATCAGACATAAAGAGATGGAAAAGCACATCAGCAGTTAAACTGAACTACATGAGAACAGGGATTGTATTGACCAAAGTATTTTCTGTTTCATTTTTCTCAAAGGAAATTAAAAACATCTTCTTAGATTAATTTTGTTTTTAAATTGGAATCAGTGTTTTGCTTTCAAAAGTTAAATACCAAGAAAGGGAGCTTAGACTCATGGAACCAGTGCAGAAGACACAACTGCTTTTAAAGTCCAATGATTACAACATACTTATAGTCATTCTCAAACTTGTCTGACTTAAGGGATTTTCAAACACAGGGTACATTTAGTAGTGTATATTAGTGTACATTAGCACACTGTCCTATCTCTCAAAGGGCGCTTACACATTTTCTGGAAGACTTCAAGGATTCAAGACCTATGGCAGATTGCACTTCAGGCCCCATGCTGTATTTTTGTACATTTAACTTACCACTACAGATGTGAAAAGCTGTCCCTCTCAGAGGAGATGCACCATGCTCTGCTTTTCAGTGGGGCTGTTCTCAGTCTTGTCTGCTGATTGTGTTCAGTTGCATCAATTACTTAAACTTTTTCTGAAAAAGAGGGACAACGTCTCAAGTCTAGAAGGCAGAGAACTCACTTAAGCCATAGACTGGAATTGTTGACTTCTGCGTCTCAAGAAAAACTCCCTGATGTAAAAGAAAAATTTCCAAACTGTCCAGATGTTGACTGGCTATTAATGGAAACTTAAGACAGACATACTCACAATCTTAAATCCACTGCCTACCAGACTAGAAGCGCTTCCTATTTGATAAGTCCATAAAATCAGACCCACAATTGAATCTAAGTTTTTTAACTACAATCCTGATACACAAAGCGCTGCCTGAAATGGAAAATGCAATGGCTGCACCAATACTACCCTGTAAAATCATCCTCAGTGACAGCATCAAGGTCAAATCAACGAACTTTGATTAATCCAGTGAGAAAATACCCCTGCATCACATGTCAGAGACTTACACTCACATTCATCTCGGCCCAAGGCTGCTAGCCACTCTAAACCTGCCTTCGGTACTCTGTGCTTTCCAGAAGCCTGGCTGTTGCCATGTGCTGCCTCAATTCCCTTCCCCCAGGAGCAACTGAGATAGGCAATGATCACACTCTTCAATCATCTCTACCTCTGCCCGTGGGCAGCACTCAAGAACACAAGAGCACACAAGGGAAAATATGCCAATAATTACAGATTTAACTTTCTCTGTACTGCAAGGGGAATGCGCTGCACGGGTTAGAGCTGATCTGCCACCCTACAGCACACAGATGGACTGGCGATATGCTGTAGAGATGACATGAAGTTTTCCTTTGTCCTCCCAAGAGCTGCCAAACTCTATGGACAGCTCAGCTCCAAGTTTTAAGCAGATGTCGCAAATGCAGTTAATCAGCTGGCCCTGCATTAGCATGACTCATCCCGTAGGATGGACAAAAGAGGACACACCACTCCTTCATCTTCACTCTCTATCCTGACCACTTCCTCTTCTTTTTCACCTCCTGACCTTTCTGAAAGACCACTTCCTTGCTATCACACTATTCAGTGCTACTGCCTGTTAAGCTCAAGCTCTGCTACAAGTTCTGCGAGGTCTTCAGATCACAAAAGTCCATTCCCAAGAAGGGTCTGAGCAGTCAGGCTGGAACTCTACATGGGAGCCTGAGGCTTGGGTTGCCATGAAGCCCTGGGGAAATTGGCCAAGGCAGAGGAGGCAGGCTTGATATTTGCCTCAAGTTGATGTCTCACACTCCACAATCTCAAGGTATCGTGATGTAATAAATAAGGTGTCATTGCCATTCTGACAATGTGATACCTGGTAAAGCATGTCCTTGCTGGGACACCTTGGAAGCACAGTGAGTAGGCCATATCTGCAACAGTGCAGACAGCACTAATCCATAAGGACAATCTAACTCCAATTTTTGTCAACTCCCAGTCTTCATTCTCACTTGCCCTTTCTCCAGCAGTTAACTCTTGGGCTGAAGTTCATAGTCCATTAAGATACCTCCTACCAACTTATTCCACATTTCAATATGCCAAGTACTAGAAGATAACATTAAGAAAAAAACAAAGATGGATGGAAATTTATTAAAAGTATGAGTAACCTCAAAAGATAGCCAAAAAAGGTTTGTGGCAATTAGATTCGGAACTGAGAATCGGGGCTTTCCATTGACAAAGGTCAGCAGTCAACTCTACTGTGCGTCACCAGCAGACATCTGTATCATGTTGCTTTCCTAAGATAACTTGCCTAGATAAGACAGCACTTCCTCACTGATTATAAAAGGAAGAGTTCTGCTCTGAGACCAGGGTTCTTCTTGCACTGGACTCACCCTACAAAAGTGTTCACCTACAGCTGTCCTAGTATTTTTTACAAATTTGTGAAAACTATGCAAGATTTCCTCTCTAATAGTCTGGACACATTTTAGTAATCCCCAAGAAAAATTTAGAGTTTTGTCTGTTGACAGCAGGCTCAAATTGAGTCAGCAGTGTGCCTTGGCAGCCAAGAGGGCAAACTACATGGTGGGGTGCATCAAACACAGCATCACCAGCCGGTCAAGAGGTGATTATCCTGCAGTGTTGGTGTGGCCTCACCTTGAGCACTGTGTGTAGTTCTGGGCCCTACAATTTAAGGTCCTTGAGTATGTCCAGAGGACGACAACAAAGCCAGTGAAAGGGCTGAAAGGAATGTCCTTTGAGGAGTGGCTAAGGACTTAGGACTCGAGAGAAGGAAACTGAGGGGTGACCTCATTGCTCTCTCCAGCTTCCTGAAAAGGGGAAGTGGAGAGTGAGGTGCTGATCTCTTCTCCCTGGGATCCAGTGACAGGATGTGAGGGAATGGTTCAAAGCTGCGCCAGGGGAGGTTTAGACTGGACATTAGGAACCATTTCTTTACCAAGAGGGTGGTCAAACACTAGAACAAGCTTTCTAGAGAGATGGTCAATGCCCCAAGACTGTCAGCATTTGAGAGGCATTTGGTCAGGTAGTTGGGCTAGATGATCGTTGTAGGTCCCTTCCAACTCAAATATTCTATTCTGTTCTACTCATATAGTCATAGTGCTGTACAATACAAAGTACGTCTTCTCGGTATAACTTGAGGGAATGACCTTCTCCACAGAATCCCTCCTGCCTGAGAGCCTCCTGAGGCAAGAGTTAGCCCAATTGTACAGATGTTGCAGGCTCTCTCCCTACTTCTCAGAGCTGCTATAAGCACTTCCCCCTTTGCAGGTCTGAAATGCCAAACTAGCCAAAGGTGAGGACTTTACCATACAAGGATAGAAGACTTCAGGCTAGAAGACTTATTTTTGTTCCTAAATGTATTTTCCACTTAAAAGGTCATCATATTTTATTTAACAGACGTTCATGAAGTACATGATCACATATGCTTCACTCTTGATTGGAAGCCTGATTCTGGGAGACAAAATAGAGTTATGGTCTTTCATTAAATTCTACTTAAATTCATGACAATGTAGCCAAGCTTCATTGCAATGGGGAAACTGAATTTCTATGTTTATTTTCCTTGTTAAAACAAGGTGAACGTCAGTCTTAGTTTCCTTGTTTGATGGTCTTTCTATCTCTGTCCTGCTCAGGCTCTAGCCAGATGAATTTGCATTTAATTTCTTAGGGCTTCATAGTATTCTTAGTTGTCTTTTTGAAGACAGACCACTTTCTAGTTTTCAAATTCCAGTGGGGCAATGGAGCACTGTTATTTTCTGAACTGGCTTTCAGGATTCTCTCCTTGACAGCAAATTTATGAGAGAAATAAAACTGCTTTGTGTTTGACAACAACACTGGCTTTTTTTTTTCCCCTTTCTAAAAAAATCTTGAATCTGAGAATGTTCCTCTTGTCTTTTCACTTTGTGCCCACGGGAACTAATGTCTCTTCATTCCCAAACACGATTCCGTTGTCTTTGGTGTAAGTCGCATCACCTGAAAGTTTGCTAATTCTGGGACCAAAATTGTAATTCTGCAATTTCTCAGAAAAGATATCACCTTATTCCAAGTTACATATCAGGGAGCTGATGCAACAGAGCACAGTGTACTGAATATGGTCTAGCAAGTGCAAAAGTGGGTCAGAGGCTGCAGATCTTGATGATTTTCATCGGTGATCTAGAGCTGTAGGATCAGAGACAGATCAAGAAAGCATGTTTATGGAAAGGCAGTCTACCTCCACTGTGTTATCTTCTTGAGGCACAGCTGACCTGCTGACAGGGAGGATGTGGTTCAGGGTGACGTGAGGCTTGAGAATTGACCTTCCATGATGTGGTTGTTCTTGTGAATACTGTGATCACAGTGGTGTTTCCCTCTCCTGATGTTACCTGAAAGGTTGTGGCGGTTAGGGACAATGACAAAGGGTGAAGTAGCAGGCCATCCAGTGGAAACACAATCTGTACAGCATGAATATTAGAACCTTTCTGGGATTCTTCAACAGCAGGATAACTCTTCGGCCATCGGCATCCCTGAGGGCTTGCATCTGATGCACGTTCTAGAGATGGCCCAGGGGCCTGCAGCTTGATCCACACAACACAATCCAGCCTGAGGCACTGTGAGAGGGGCAGCACTTGAAGGCATATTGAAAGAGCTCTGCAGACATATTCAGTCTGACACACTGAAGCGAACACTGGATTCCAAAACCCTAAAACATTCTCATAGAACAGACGGGAGTACACACATTCATCCAGGGCATACCTTACAAATACTGTGACCATAAGATTATTATTACCAAATTCAAATTAAAAAAGTGGTGCAGTTCTGGAAAACCTCAGTGAGCAAAACTCCCACCACACTGAAGGGTGTGCAGACTCAGTCCTGTCCAGTTTCACACTCTAAGTAGCATACTCTCCTGCTACCGGTTAAATTAATATTCTTTGGGAGTTTTGAGGGAAACAGCTCTGTGAAAAAAAAAAAAAAATCAAAGAAAGATAGACAGAGCAAATACTACAAAACAATCTGTTATTGAGCTACTCAGTGAAGGGCAATAATGACATGACTCCTGTGGAAAAAAAAATTCCTTACACATTTTGAGTCCTATCCCAGGCAGCTGCTTCAGGGATCATCGAATATGCTAACCAGCTCATCATGTTCTCTCCCTGCTATTTTCACAACTCCTTTAGCACATCCTTTCATTAAACAGATATTAACTTTTGCCTCTGTCTGATCCATGACATTAACCTCCAACTCTGAACTGTCACATTTGAAGGACATGAGGTCTTGTTCGCTTGCTCTCATGCTCACCCTCATTCTTTTTATTATTCCCCCTTAAACATCCCAATCTATCTCATAATCCTTCTTGAAAACCCTACTTAAAATGTCTTAAGAAATATTTGGGCTACGGTGTGCAAAGAACACAGACTTTCATACAGACCAATAATGGTCCAGTATTTCCTTATATTCACTCAATTGCCTTTCCATTAGCTAATTTTAGACGCTCAAATCTCCAGAGGCCGCCTTATTGTTCTGTGTTTGTATAGCACCTGGTCCTTGGTTTGGGTTCTTAGCTACTGGCAGTGATGCAAATAAATATTTTGACATATAGATAGGATTTCTAAAGGCTCAAAACCCCCCAAAAAAGAGAAGAAAATCAGTTATTTTTAAAACTATCTTATGATTTTGAAGGTCTGACATGTTTTTAACAACACTGACTGATGAAACTATTAATGCTGGTTTATAGTCAAATTAGGAAGAAACATTTGTACAAATCAAGTATTATGATTTTAATATATTCTGCAAGGGAAAGAGACCTAAACCCTAAATTTCACACCACTTCATGGAGTTGTAGTCGATACATATCCAGAAGACTAGAAGCTTTTCAGCAGAGCAGAGCAATGTGCAAAGATTGGATCTTTGGAAAGCATTTTTGTTATTTATTTCTCTTTAGTAGAAGACCTCTAACGGCATGACTGGGCTAAAGATGACAGTAACATCTTATCTAGTATTAATTGCAGGAAAGACAGGCAGAAAGACATTTCTAAAGTGAGAGGAGAAGGAGCAATGGTGAGCAAGCAAGTAGGAAAAACCTAGAGACAAGATAGTAGTACCGGATCCCGCATAAGCAAGCCTCATTCATTATCAAGCCATTCCACTACAAGACTTATTCACAGATTCAAAGAATGGGGCTGGATGCTGAAATTAATTGTCACTCATAAATACCTAGAGGCCAGAGCGGACAGAAAGATGAGCCAGTATGATACTGGGCCCAGAAAGTCTAACGACACTCTTGAATCTAACAGCAAGGGAGGAGAGAACCAGGATAATAATTTACTGAGGTGTTAGAACTATAAAAATGATGGAAGGGCTGAGAAAATATCCTTTCAGTGAGAGACGCGGGACTCGCACACACTAATAAAAGTGTTACTGCAGAGTAACGAGTTGCCACATGTCAGTTGACCCACAGTCACCATCTGTGTACTCAATCTTGGTCTGTGGCCAATGCAAAGCAATTCAAATTAGCTTTGCCCTCTTTAAAACAGGGGAGTTGATCAGCTTGGTTTATCAAAAAAAAAACAAAACTGAGAAATGATTTCATTATACTGTGCAAGAATGTTCATAGGGAGAAAAGTCTGAGTACCGAATAGCTCCTTAACCTACTAAAAAAATTGTAATAATAAGCAATAGGTGGAAGACATAGAAATAGTGACAAAACACTAACAGAAACAGTGGATTCTTCAAACTGTTGAGTCTTTATATCAAGACTAGATGTCTTCTAGAAGGTTCACCCAAGCACAAGTCTTTAGCTGCAGAAATAGGAGAGCTGAGTGAAATGCGCAGTTTCTCAAGCAAAAAGGCCTAACAGTTTCATTAGGATGGCAAATTTTTGCATTTATTAAGTTAAAGATCAGAAGATACCACTGTAATCACATAACCTAATCTGACGTGTAAATATGGTCTATAGAATTTAAAGATTCATTGCATGATGATACTGTCTTAGTTGTGTATACTCCAATACCAAACTGAAGATGCAAGTGCTAGATACTACATTGATATGCTGCAGATTTGGACTACACCTGGTAGAAGAATTGTTCCAAAAAGTGAAAATCTAGTATTATTTGCCTTTCGGACCGCAAGTTTTTCATCCCCTTCAAAATTTCTAAATAAGTATGCCACATCGGAAGATATGATAGATAGTTTAAGAATGCTATTTTGGGTAATAGTGTGCTAAGTATCGCTCTAAAGGTATAAAACCATCAGCTGATAAAAAAACAAAGATGAAACATACATATTTTTAGCAAGAAAGACTATTTATACTCAGCCTGGTCACAAATATACTCATTTATTTTGTGACATACAAATACAGACAAGAAGCTTAATGCATTAGCACCAGAACAATTTATACCTGTACAGGCCCCATTAACTGAAACATGCACAAATCTTAAGGAGGAGAGGGGTTTTATAACACAAAATTATACGGAAGCAGAAGTAAAAAGCAAAATAATGGTGTTGAAACTTATGAGAGGAAAATAAAAAACAATTAGAGTGGAAAAACTACTAAGAATCAGAATAAGAAAGGACATGCAAATAGTCACTGCTTATTCATCTGCTTTGCTACAACCAGTAAAATAAATACAGTTGACAAGCTTCACCATTTAAGTTAAAGGAGAACTTTGTATAACCGTAACAAGGATTGCAAAGGGCAGTAACATCTGGGTAGGCCTGCAGTTATTTATCTGAACATTTTACAAACTGCAGCAAAAGAGTACCTGCTTACTCAACTGAATTCCCTGGAGAGTTTTAAATCACAGTAATAAAGAATCACTTATAGAAAGCTAGTAACTGTATCACCAGAGGGGCTGGAAAGAGCCATGGGAGAGTTTCCGGGCCAAAATACAAGACTTCCAAAGCTTTCTGCTCTAACAGGCTGGAAGTCCTAAGGGCTTTGAGGCCAAGAGAAACCACCGCCGTGGATCACATCCCCGTACTCCCGAGGCAAGCAAGCGCTGTGCCCGCTTGGTGACACCTTACCCATCTCCCTTCTGCTGCGACAGTCACCAACGCCACCGCTGCCGCCAAGTTCTGCACTTTCTGCCTCGATTAATCCTTGTGGCTTTATATTAAGGAACAAAGTGTCTCCTCCGATAATAACACTTCCTCTTTGAGTACAGAAAAAGCTTTCTAAGAATTCAGATATAAACGTTACTTCGTCTAACAGTATTTTTGCACAGACCTCTTTGGGAACGACAGCATTTCTTGACTTTAGGTCCCTCGAAACTAGGCAGCGAACTCATGAAACAGATTAAACTGTTGAAATACAGATGATGAACTGTGAGGGCAGAGGCTGTCCCTGCCACTCCGGGCAGCCCCGGCGGGGGCAGCCTGGAGACCTGCGGGCTCCCTCCCGTCCCTCCCCGCATCAGGTAGGCATCGCACCTCACCTTCCCCTGCCCTTGGGTTCCTCTTGTTGTTAAACACGATCTTAATTACACGGCTGGATTTGTCCTGCCTGTCCCTGGGATTACCCAGCCGGTGCCCGCCGTTAGACCCGCGCTGTTCTCCCCCTCACGTCCGCCCGCTCCTCTCTCCCCGGAGGGCGGGAAGGAGGGGGCCGCCATCTTCTCAGGGCGGGGGGCGAGAGCCGCGGCGGCAGGTCTCCTCCGGGCGTGCGGAGACTGAAAGGGGGTGTCCATGCGGCCGCGCCTCGGCCCGCCTCCGCCCTGTGTGTGTGTGCGTGCGTGTGTGTGTGTGTGAGGGAGGGAGGGAGGGAGAAAGCGAGAGGGAGGGCGGGGTGTGGAGGCAGCTCCCGCCGCCGCCGCCCCCCGCTCGCCGCTGGGCGTGTGCCCGGCCCCCGGTGCTGCGTGACCGGGCGGGGAGGAGGAGGAGTGTGGGTGCGGGGAATTTCCTTGTGTGGCGACGGAGGAACAACACCGCTCCAGACGGCGGGGCTGCGAGGAGGGCGCTGCCGCCGACGGTTG
>KZ507195.1:33803-47972 GCA_002844005.1 Limosa lapponica baueri
TCTTGAAATTGACGTGTAATTGAAATGAATTTTAATTCATTTCTCTATATCTTTTATGCTTAAGTGGGTAGTTAGATTTTTAAGCAGATAAGACTTAAATAAAAATTTAAAATTGAATAATCCAAGAACAGTGGTGAAAAAAATAATGTCCCATAAGAAGAAATGTGCTTTTTGTGGAAAAGCATGGTTTTGGTGCAGGGCTCAAACAGTTTATCTACTTGTTAATGTTTTAGTCCAACTCCTTACTGAATGTTTAAGGATCTCTGGAAAGAGGGATGCATTCTTTGACGAGACATGTGGTTGTATAGCCCGGCAGAAGAGACATAGGGCTATGAGATTTGTCAGCATTCCACTTCAGCTGTTTTGAAAGAATAATAGGTGTACAGTAAGTGAAAATAGAGTCAAAGGCCCTGATTCCGCAAGATGACTCTTGCTGAACTGAAGCCTTTGTGTTGGGTAGTCGTGTTTTTGCAACTGGCCTTTGAATCATTAATATTTCATTTCACAGCAAGATATATATGCACAGTGTGTTTTTAAGAAAAATACTACAGAGATACCCACTCTAAGAAAGGCCTTTCTGGTGACTTGGAGTGATTTTAAGAGCTATAACTTAGCAATTAGTGAGTTTTCTAACGACAATAAAGTATGAGTCCTGTGTTAGAGAAGGAAAGATTATACAGCGATTTGACTTTGTTTATAATGATACAATAAACCAATGCAAGAATTGGGACTAGATAAGAGCTTTTGTTGCCTAGTTCTGCTCATCAGAGTACTGTCAGAGAAGCAAACTGTTGATTCCAGGTTAGTGTTGATTGGCAGTGGCTCGTGCTGTTCCTACTTCTGCTTTAATGTTTAGGGGGAAAAAAGCAACATCTCAGCACAGTAAAAACCCCGGGTAAGAAAGGAGAGGTGTTAAAACCTGTGAGGTTTTTCCATATCTTTTTCAAGTAAGCTTGCATAATCAAGTCAGGTCTTGTTTTTGCTAGGACAAACAGGAACTAAGAGTTTTCTCCGGTTTTCCCACATCCTCGTTCAATTTTCTACATAGTTGAGAAAATGAAGTGAAATATTCTATTCTTACTCGAGTAGCTAATGATAGCTTAATCCAAATCTGACTGGCTGTCGTCATTTTAAAGGGCATCATTTAAACTCCACACAGTGCATGATTTTCCTAATTATTTTTTTTAGTGAGAGGCATATTTTCAGGGAGTCTTCTTTAAATGCAGAATTAGAATGACCAATCGTATGTTGAATCCTGGTGAGATACAACAAACTGTAGTGTGATGAAAATATTGAAGTACTTAGTAGAAGTAGCCGTTAGCTGGTGAGCTAGTGTGTACCCTCCCTACAGCAGAACTGCTCTCCCGCGCTGAGGCTGTGGCTTTCCCATGGGTGACTGAGCCATACTAGGCGAGTCCCCTAGAGCTTTTTCTCTCAATGTGCATTTGACTCTGGCACTTCTAAAGTGGGCTACTTCGTTTCAGGGGGTGTGTTGGGCTTGTAACCTGGCCCCTATGCAATGACGACATGGTCTGAACCAGTTCACTCCAGTGACATGAGAACCGTTATTTACCTTTGCATTGGTTTTGACTTTTTTTTTTTTTTAATGTCACACCTCTGTCACTGACAACTGGAAACGTATCTGAAGTTTTTTAATTCCTCAACTTAAAATACATATTTCCATATCTGTATTTTAAGTTTCTCTGTTTCTTCTTGGCTATTTCCAATTACGATAGGCTTAAGAAGCTAGGGAACGTGGCACACTAGTTATTTACATAGCAAAGATTTTCCTGTGGCTACTTTTCTTCTTTGTGTAGTAACTTCACTACAACCATTGCACTGATTTTTGGAGGTGCTGATAGCAGAGATTAATCAGACAGTGAATTTTCATGCTTATTTCAGCCTAGGACTTTTTATTTCCTACTTCATCCCTCTGTGAGCTAGCCTCAATATATATAATGTCTGAAAATGGTAAAGTAGTAAAGGTGAAGATCTTAGTCCTACGTAGATAAGACACACAAGATCTAGAGGATGTTGCTTTTTGACAGCGCTGTATAGAGCATCAGGGCTGAATTTGTATGTGGCCTGAAATTATACAGAGTACACAGTAAAGAGAGCTGAATGTCCAAATGGGCATTTCAAAATTCAGAGGGACAGCACTGTGGAGGTCTTCTTACATTGCTTTGCCTTGTTATATTCCATGTTTAATTAGGCCCTTATACCATATTCTGTGCCTGCTTCTGCTGCGCTTCTCTTAAACTTGCTTACAGTTAAGGAGAGGAATTTTGTGTGATGTGATAATACCCAAATCAGGAAAACTGGTTAGTGGAACAATTCCCCTTGCATCATTGTACTAATTCTACATAATATCCACCAACAGGGTTTTTTTTACCTGCTCTCCTAAAATACTGTGTTTAGGTACTTAGGCATAGAAGTAAAGAGCAGGAATAAGTAAGTTTGATGAGTAAATTTGTAGTATATATTTCAATATAGTGTGTGAAGTGGTGTGTATTTCAAGTAAAATTTAGTGTTAAAATGGAACTTTAAATCTCTGGAACAAATTTAGTGAAGTGACTTTTGAAACATAAAGTATTTCATAAGTGGAGTTATTTTTCAAAGCATTAAATTTTAAACTACTAGAATGGTTACTTACCAGGGTATGGCTATCAGTTGTAATCCATGTTTTCAGACTAGATTTGATAAATGGAGTAATTTTATTTCATCAAAGGTGTGACTTACCTTCCTGCTTACCCTCCCTTGGGAATTGTGGTTTGAGGCAACAAGCTAAGAAAGAAAAGTTACCCAGGAAATACTGCTCAGAAATTGCAGAGGTCTGTGGGCAGCTCAACAAAGTGGGAAATGGGTTCCTCATGTTGTCTGGGGCACTGGTGTATGGGTAACTTCAGTAACAATTACCACTGTTTGACGTCCTCTTCTACTATAAAATTTGGTTTTCTCCTGTACTGATAGGGGTAGAATTAATGAATGTGAATGACACGCAGTAGGTGCTATTATACACCCTTTCTTCTTGTAATTTCAGTACAAAAAGCATAAGGTCATGGAAGCCTGAATCCATCTGGAAGATGTTGAATTGTTTATTGAACTTAACAAATAGTTTAGTTGAGTGGGGTTTTTAATCCATTAATTTTATTTTCTCTTCTGCTTAATTTAGGAATAGGGGAGGAAGTGTGAAGTTTTACTCCTGTGTATAGGAAACAAAGTTCTAAACTTCCCTAATGGCATTTTCTGCCAAGCTTTATTTGGGGAATTCTTTTTAAGTAGGTACGTGTTCGTTACAAGTGGACGTGCATTTTTTACAACTGAAATGGAGTTTTATATGTGCTCCTGAACATGAGCTAGGTAATCACAATCTCAATAGGATAAACACTAGTGTTTGCAGTTGTGTGTGTGTGTCCCATGTTTTACAGCAAAACTAGTATTATTCACTGAGATGAAGTATTTGTTTTTTATCTTTGGCTGTTTTCAGCAAAGAGCTGAACCGCACTTCTCCAAAATTGCAAAACAGGCTTTTTACCTCTTCTAGAAAACTTATGGGATCTACCTTGAAGTTTCACTCCAAAGGAAAACTTATGAGGAAGATGGTTTTACTTATTTTATAATGCCTTTTCTGGAACTTCTAACTGTTCAGTAGCTGGTCTTTCAAGTTCATTATCCTGCAAAGAGGGACTGGGAACAGAAATATCTGCAAATAGAAACTAATCATTTTCACAGGACTAGGACAGATTAGAGCAACTCATCAAAGTTTAGGGAATAGCTGTAAAAGTAGCTCTATGTAGGGGAAGGATGTAGTTGATGATTTTCGACGATGATGCATTCAAATTACTTTATTTTTTTTATTACAGTGGCAGAGAATATGCAAAACGGTCTCTCTGAATTGGAAAACAGTTTCTTTTTCCGTTTTTTCTTAACGTTGACAGAACTATAAGCTTTATCAAACAGAGGCTGCTTCTGTGACCCCCATGCTCAATACCTACCACAACGGTTTGATAGTGCTACGAGGCCTCCAGGTGCTGTTGCTGTAGAAATAGTTACTGTGGTGCCTGTTGCATCTTTATAACTTGAAGATGAGACATCTTTGCGCTTAAGAGCAGCAGGGGATACAGTTTCCAAACTGTGCTTATTCTGAATATTAAATAACAGATTCAATTGTAAATTTCCATGTAGAAATTAATCAGGAGATGGTTGAGAGAAGGTGGCGTGCTGCTTGTGCTTGTTTGTCTGAAGAGATGTTAGTGGCAGAACAATGCGCTTGTCTGAATTTCAAGTAGTTAGACTGTATTATTTGCTGTATTTGAGGTGAATTATGTCAAATGCAGTATCACTAGCCAAGACAGTGATCTGTTGGGAAGTAAGCAGTGCATTGGAACATAACATTGCAGATAACTCAACTAGTAGTCTTTCTGCCAGAGAACTCTCAATCAACTCTTTCTTTTTTTTTTTAATTGCAGCTTTTTCTTTTTAAAATGTGGAGGTAATCAAATAGAATCACAACATATGCATATGTTGGTTTTCTCTTAAATTTATTTGGTTTTGTTTGTGGTTGGTTTCCTTTTTTTTTTTTAAATAACAGAAGCTAGCCTGTATACTACAGTGAGATTCTTCAACATTATCAGAATGATATGGGAGTGCTTCGTTTCTTTAGCTTTCCTCTTAATTTGCATCGTGAGTTTGAAAAAATTTGCCTTGGATTAGATTTTTCAGCACAGTGTAGATGGTTTTCATCTGCACCAACTGTAGGTCTTGTCCATCAAACTGCCTGTGGCCAGTTAACCCACAGGAAGGGAGTCTGTGATACCACAGCTCCTACGTTACTCTGCTTCCTTCCTCCCTCTTTGCTGCTGGTGCCAAATGCACAGTGTAGGAAAAAAAGGTACACAGCAGCATCCACAGGTACCATTCCTGATTCCTGGCTGCCGTTTTGGTCATGGTACTTTATTCAAGATGGGTTTGCAACTCTGCAAAATTTACATGCAAACTTTACTTGCGTGTATCTTGAGTGGGGTGGTGAAGCTGACCGAGTGTCATTCATGTCATCTGTGTGTAACTCCATTAACAGGTGAAGAACACTTGCTAGAACTTACTGCATCGCAGTTAATGCAGTGAGTAAGGGAAGAAGTTGGCTATCTGCTTCTCTAAGAAACAAGTAATAGATCTGTGACTTTTAAAAATAATATTTACTGTGAAAAGTGTTGTTCAGCTATGGTGTTGTAACTCAAATGCTAGCTTATGAGAGACACCTCTGAGAAGAGGATGTTTTTATATTAACTGTAGTGCAATCCTTAAACACAACTTTAAATAAGAAACTGTTTTATTAACAATATTTTTTTTCCTTCTAGAATAAAGGTTCACTTCAGTTTGAAGACAAATGGGATTTTATGCGCCCTATTGTTCTGAAACTTCTTCGTCAGGAGTCTGTCACAAAACAGCAATGGTTTGATCTGTTTTCGTAAGTAATTTTTTAGGAACTTATATCCTTCTGCATAAAGGGGATTCAGTTAAAGTACTACTTCTGATACAGAAGTCATGTTTGACGCGGACTGCGTGCGGGCCCACAGAACAAAAGCACTAGTTTAAGTTCTATTAAGTGGTAAGTGTGCCTACATCACTGTAAATGTGCAAAAGTAGAGTTTTGCTGAAATTCGGGTCTTTGCAAATAGGATGGAGAAAGAACAGCAGAGCTTTTGACTTAAGCTGATCATAGTAAACAAGTTTTGTACCTGCCTACAAACCTTTTATTAGAATTAGAGAGAAAACATTGTTTACTGCTTTGGTAGTAAGTTCTTTTCAAGGCAGTTTGCTGAATGTTGCATTCTGATTTGAATGGCTTTCTTCTAAAATAACTTAAGAATGCTACTGAAGTAACAGGGTAACGCCAGTTTAACTGGTATAATTTGAATAGTTTTATACCCTAAGAATAATATATATATAATATTTTTCAGACAGTGTTTGCGTTATTGTACTTTCTAAAAACCCTGCCATTTTCCTTCTTCCAAAAAGCCAGAAGTTGCTTCCTGTTAGGTGATTTTTTTTCTTAAAATACATCGTGTAACCTTTGCCAACGGAACATGGAAGTGAGTTACAACATATATATCAAAAGTATATCTAAAATAATCTTTGTCTCAATGCAATTACTTTCCCTCAAATACAGTTCTATCTTAAATCTGAAGTCTCTCCTGTTTCTTAATATCTGTCACAGAAGTGTTTTCTATTTAAATGCAGTCTTCTTGCAGTCTGTATCTTTATTGCTCTTTTTCATGAGGGTGGTGCAGTGATTCTTTTTACACCCATCTCACTGCACCTGTCACACTTTTTTGCCAACCAAAAGGGGAAGGTAATTTGTCATGTAATGAGTTTTAATATCTTGTGATGTCTTGGCTATAGTAGTTGCCAGAACCATGGTATAGTTAAGGTACAAATTCAGTTCTGAGTCATTGCTTTCATTTTTAATAACTAGTTCAATAATTCTGCATTGGTATTGAAACTTTCAATTTATTATTTTTCTTGTAGCTGAATTATTGAATAGAACTTAAGTAACTTGATGGTTAAATGAAGGATATTGAGGGAAAGGATCCCGCTCTCCTAGATTCCTATTTTTGGACAGTGCTCTTTGTTAAGCTTTTTAATAAGAATTCAAAATCTGTAGGTGTCTTCTACCTGCCCTTTGAGTATAATTATCCAGTATTGCGTTTTTCACTGCTGTCGGGACCCAGCGGCATACTAAATACAGGAACACCTTTTCTGCATGTGAGAGCTGTGTAAACCTCACAAGTTAGGTAGACCTGTAAATCCTGGGCCAGCACGTTAGACCTGTGTCAAAGGAACTTTTTACCTTGTAAGTTTTATCTTATCAGTTAAACTAAAAAAGATGCTTTTGTATTGAAATAACAGTATTGATTTAATAGGAACAAAGTCATACCTTTAGAGTAGTTACTTTCCTGCAAAGATGAGGCCTTGTTATTGAAAGGAGGAAGAACCACCAGAGGAAGGTAATGAGTCAAAAAAAAAGGCTTGCTAGGCCACATTTTATATGATGTATGGTTAGGAGTGTAACTTGCTTTATTTAGTCTTTAGTGTGGAAAGAAAGTAGGAATTTAGTTACACTGGCTGGGCTGTCTGCTAGGAAAAACATGAATGTATTTGAATGTTGATTAAAACTCATGAATAGAATTTAGCTTTGTGATGCTGTTTGGTAGCTTTTCTGCAGTACAGTTTCACTTAAATGCTACCACTGTCACGAAATGTTTAAGTGATTTTATTAAACTAATTAAAAGATGTTTTAAATTACCTGATACCCCTGAGCTCAAATTTCTCACAAGGAAGGGTCCATTTCCTTTGTGGCACAAGGATTTTTGTAGTGCTTGGATTGTGAAACTGTGAGTGAAGGCTGCATGTTAATGAGAGTATTTTAGAATAATACAAGCTGAGTAGTAATGCTTCTACTGGCAAGCGATTTCTGTCTTGGTCAAAGAAAAGCTTTAAAAATTGTCCTTAATGCAATATGGATTATTGAATAGACATTGAAAGCAGAATTGGCTTTTACGTCTTCTTCTTGACCATAGTGTTTTCCTAGATGGGTTGCTATTACTTGCATCCAAGACTTTCTTACAGCTTCAGTCTCTTTTCCAAACGTGTTTTCTTGCATATGTTGCTGGGATCTAACCGTGTGTTGTTTGACAATGACAGATGAAAAGTATATTAACTTCTTAGATATATTTAAATTATTACTCTTTAAGCCTCGTATATTACAGCATTAAACTTTGAGTAGCTGTTACTAAAAGATGGATAAATTGTTTTGTAGAGATGTACATGCAGTTTGCTTGTGGGATGATAAAGGTCCAGCAAAAATCCATCAGGCTCTGAAGGAAGACATCCTCGATTTTATTAAACAGGCACAAGCAGTAAGTCCTTAATGTTTCATGACTTCTACTTATATTGTTAGAAAAATAACCAAATAGTTCTGACTTTCATTGGATCTAAATGCATTGCTTTTTTGTTTGAAATTCTGTGACATTCTGGAGATCATAATTACCCCGAGAACTTCTATTGACAAAAAGAAGACTTAGCCTTGAGCATTTGCCTTGGCTCATTGTTTTCTCACAGTCCTTGAAACTGGGGTGGGCAATGATTTTTCTGTTACATTGAAAAAAAAAAAACCAGCATTATTTTTGTTTATCCAGCGGTACTTATGGAATATTCTTCCACTTTAAAACTTCTTGAGGCAAAATGTTGTATAAGAAATTACTCTCTGAATAAAAATTTTGTTTGTCTAGCTTCAGTGCTACACAGACATGTTCATGGATGGCTTTAAAATAAGCCCTATGTGTGGCAAACTAGAAATATCCATGCTATTGACACAGCAAGCTTAGCTGTCTGGTTTTATGGGCCTCCCCCAAATTGAATGAAGTTGTCAGTAGATTCAAGGGAAATTTTTGTGTTTGTAAAATGTGTAGCAAAAGATGTTTTCTGTAATGAGGGGTTTAAAAAGGGGTTAAAAAAAAACCAATGACAAAGGTTTGGAAAGGAGAAAATTAAAGTCTATAAAATCTTTCTTTAGTGAAGAAATTTACACCACTAAGGCTTTGCTTAAAGGAAGATAGTTTCTTGTAGAGGCCGTTGTGTGACCAGGCATATAAGTGTTGGTGTTTAAGTTCCATCAGCTTGCTTGCTTACATGCGTAAGTGCTATTCTGAACTGAGGCCTTCGATATGGTCTGCGTTGGCTGTTGTTTGAGGGGCATCTTCTTAGGCGTTATTATGATAGTCATTGTACAATGTAGCTATAGTTTCCAGGCTTTACTAAGATATATGTGTTTACTAGCTGTCTGGGTCTAATGAAAGCTAAGTAAATGCCATTGAATTAAACTTTTCACTGTAGAGAATATAACATAGTTCTTACAGGTTTTTGGGGTTTTTTAGATATGGTTGTAACAGTACGTGCCTTTAGACTAAAGGTTTTAATCTTTTTGACTTGCAGATGGCTTAAAAGAAAGAAATAATGATTCACTTGGAAAATTTAAATTTACTGACTACTTGTTTTCTGTTACATTTCTTTACCCTTTAGAAATGGTCCATATGTCATGGGTTGATAACTATTTCTTGAAACTAAATGGCACTTAAATATGTAGACTTTCTTATTCTGATAGATCTGTAAATTTGAATTTTATATGGGGAGCTATTTTCAGTATAAGCAAAGCCCATCCATATTTTGTGCAGAAATTTATTTATAAATTACCTCTTCTTCTCCCCCCCTCCTCCAGAGAGTGCTGAGTCATCAAGATGATACAGCTTTACTAAAAGCATATATAGTGGAGTGGCGCAAGTTCTTCACACAGTGTGATATTTTGCCCAAGCCATTTTGTCAATTAGAGATTACTTTAATGGGCAAGCAGGGCAGCAACAAGAAGTCTAATGTAGAAGACAGTATTGTTCGAAAGGTAAGTGATAGGTATTAAGAGTTTTGTTACACACTGTTCTGCCTACAGTAACAGTACAGAAGGGACTCTGTAGCTGGAGATGAAATTGCACCAATCATGTAATATGACAGACCACTTCGCTTCAGTGTGAGGGTCAGAACAACCCTGCAATTTCTTTTTTTTTTTTTTCTCTCCATAATAGTTTTGCTTTGGCTGTTAACAGTTTTGTTCAGGTGATTAAAGCACTTTGTTGGACTTTGGGTTTGTTTGGGTTGGGGTTTGTTTTTGTATGTTTTGGTTTTCTTGTTTGTTTGTTTTTAATTAGACTTGAATGCCGGGGCAGGAGGCAGTTGTAAATTCACCTGCTGTTTCTGTACTTAAGTAGCAGGTATACTGTTAAATATGAGTGAGTAGTTTTTCTACTCCTAGTTTATTTCCTTAGCCCAAGATCTTAACTGGGGCACATCTCTGCATTTGATAAATGACCAATTAAATACTGTCATCTTAAGTTAAATATGGCTATTGATCTCTTAATTTCTCCTTTTTCCTCCAAACTGTCAGTCATATCAATTAAAAGATTGGACATGTAGAGTCTTGTGAATATGATCTTTTTATTATTTCTTATCAAACACATAAAAAAAGCCTAGGGCTTTGAGTATGGAGTGCTCGGTGTTCTGAGCCCCACGAATAATGGTCCTTGAAATTACTTTAGTCTTTTATTATAAGAAAAACGGAGCGTATGAGTTGTGAAGTGTTAAGTCCCTTATTTTAACGTCATTTGTTATCCCTTTTCATTGCAGAAAGTATCTGTAGGGAAATAAAATTTCTTTAGCAATCTTTCATTTGGTACTCAAGATAATTTTAACTGTCCCCTGTGTTCAGGATGGGAAGAACAAAATAGTTCAAATGCCTTACTTTGGGCAAGTTAGTTTTTTTTCTTTGCCCTCCTGAGAGAGTAGTAGCAAAGAGAGGAACCACCACCTCAAGTTACCTTTTTTGCTTTCATTGTTTGTTGAAGAAAGCATGTGATCTTATTAGGCTCTTAAAGATCTGGCAAACTTGAACTTTTAACTCTGCTGTATGCAGAAGGCAGAAGAACTAAGAAATGAAAGAAAGAACAAGGTGGAGTGGAGAAAGTAGTGAGGAGAACTGGTGTCTAACAATTCAGATTTGTTCAGGACTGAAGCTGATGGAGATGTGTCTTACCTCTTGTAGGCAGTCCAGTTAGGACCATCTCATGACTCATCAAAGCCCAGTCTCCAACCTATCTTACTATTTCATATTCACTGCTGAAGGTCACTTCCTGGTTCTGGCATCATTCTCCATAATTTCTAAAAAGCAGCTTGTGAAAACTTTTCCCATGCTTGAGGAGTTCTTCATGTAGTCGCCCAAAATGATATGTTTGGTTTTCTTCAAATATCTCCATAAAACTTCCTTGTCCATAATGTGTAAAAGAAGCTTGACCATGGCAAAGCTATTAATGTGCCTGCCAGGTTTCTTGACATTATCTCACTGTTTTCTTCTCCATTTTTCACTCATTTCAGCTTGTGTAAACCAACTCTGTAATTGTACAGTGCAACCATAATGTGTGTATCAATAACATTAAAATTATGAAAAAAGTAATTGAGGAAGCACAATCAAATGAAGCTTTGCTTCTAAGAATGTTCCAGTGTTTTGAACTGTAATTCCCTTCCAGCACATATGATTTTGGCGTCAGAAATAGAAATCTAGCTGAAATTGAGAGAGAGTTATGGAGAAAAATAAAGGATGGTAAACTTAAGCCTCTCAAAAGGATATCTGACTTTGATTAGGTGCTTGCTGTGTTAAAATCTAAAACTTGGAAAAAGACCATCTAATCTTGACTGTTAACTTTGCCATACAACTGTGTCAAGTCGTCCTAAGCTCGTTTTTTAGTAAGCTTATTCACAATCATGAGGTACAGCGTGAATTGGTAAATTTTATGATTCCAACCTGCTTTCCACTGCCAGTGTAGCCTGACAATTGACATGCTAAGATTACATACAGAGCAGTTACTGTCAAGTTTGAAGATACTGTAAGTTTGAGCTTTCTTCTAAAGCAATTCAATGGCATGAATTGGATAGAAAAAATAAAAATTATCTTCTGAGCTTTGGCATAATTTCATTAGGTATTCAGTGGCATATAGAAAGAACCAGATCCAGTGTCTAAGGCCAAAAAAAAAACCACAAACACACAGTAACTTGAATTCTAAGGCAAATTAAGATTTTTACCAAACATGATGTGTGCTTCGTTTATTTACTACTGAGCAGCTGCTTGAGCTTAGGTGGACAGAAGTATGGCCTGTCCTGCTGGTGAGCTTTTTTGTGTTGCTCAGCTGCAGCACGTTGGGTCTGGTGATGAGGTGTAACGTGACACATTTGCAGCAGTGTCAGTAGTAATTGCAAAAAAAAAAAAAATTAAAAATAATCACATAGTGGAATAGAAGGGGACACTTTGAGTGATGAGGATTTTAAAACTTTGTAGTGCTTTGATGAGGCTTGGAGTTTTTTATAAATAATGTATGCATTACTTGCATGTTGAACTTTCACGTTAGCTAAAACCATCTCTTTTTTCTTTTTTTTTCTTTACATAACTGTGGTGTTAATTGAGGTTTTTGGTTTTGTTTAAGACAGAGTCTGCTAAATAGTGAACTATATTTGGATGTTTGGCTCAAAAGTACCCCCTTGATATTGCAACTCCTGACATGTTGCATTGCTGGAAAAGTTACTTAACTGATTACTGAGAACTGTAGAAATAATACAGAATTATAGAATGAATATCTGAATCTGATACTGCCTCCCCTTGCTGTCCCATTATATATATTAAGCTTAGAATGTAAACTGAACATTACTTCTGTAACAAGTCCAGAGCAAGATCAAGTTCTAAGGTAACTGAACTGCTGTATATAACCTGAAAATTACATTACAAATCACTTGATTTCTGTTTCTGATCTCCTGTATGTCTTTTGCACAAACTTAGGTCTGTATGTACCTTTCTGACAGTATTTTTTTTTCTTCCCAATACACAGCTCATGCTAGATACATGGAACGAATCTATATTTTCAAATATTAAAAATAGACTTCAGGACAGTGCAATGAAGCTAGTTCATGCTGAAAGACTAGGAGAAGCTTTCGACTCTCAGCTCGTTATTGGAGTTCGAGAATCATATGGTATGTCTTGCACAGACCAGTCTCTGTTGCCTCCTCACTTTAGTAAATGAATTTTCGTCATATGAAGGTGACAGTTGTGGTGGTAGGGTTTGTGTGATTATCTTGGCATTTTGTATTGATTTTCTTCTTGTTGATACATAATACCAATTAAATTCTGTTGAAAATCTTTATCTTCCAAGTGATTTAGCTACGTATCAGTTACTGTAAAGTCAGTGTTTTCAAAGAGCAAACTACTTTAGCACCTTTTGTGGTTGCAGATATAACTTCGTCTGTGCTCCTTTCTGTACTGTTTGATTCTTCAGACATTTTGAAGAAGAAAAGCTGAACAGGCTGCATCTAAGACTCCCAGTGTTCTTCTCAGATACGTGTATCTGAAACTTCTATGACATTTCATCATTGCCTCTTCAAAGCTCTGCAGCCTTTTAAAATTAAACTTGTGCCTAATGCTCTCAGGTGGATTTATTCCAATTCTAATTTTTTTTCAAAGCATATTCCGTTTAAGGACTTAATTTATGTTTTTATTTCTCTGTAACTGTTGAGAGGAAGGCAGAAACTTTTTTCCGAATAGTGCAAAGCATTGCAGTAAGCTCACTGCCTCTATTCTTGTAAAACAGAAAAAAAAAACAATGCAAAAAAAAAAAAGGAATCTAATATGAAAAAATTGGGATTCTAAGAAAAGCTGTTTTCTCAGTCAGGGGAAGTTTTCACTTTATTAGGCATTATGCTGAGGCTTTTTTTCTCTTTCCAATTTTGCAGTGGTATGTGTATTTCTGGTTACCATGTTTCATGTCTAAAATTCTGGAGATAAGTGTGCTGTTCTTTCCAGTTCCCTTTGGTTAATCTAGTTTTTGGAGCAAAGACTGGGCAATTTTGGTTATTAGGGATCCAAGTACATTTATAGGATACATCAGATTGTTACTCACTTTAATGGGAGAGATTTGGTTATTATTAGCCATATAAGTTCACAAGACTTGAGAATAAGTTTGTACTTTTTCTTTGCAGTTAACCTTTGTTCTAATCCTGAAGATAAACTTCAGATATACCGGGATAACTTTGAAAAGGCGTATTTGGATTCAACAGAGAGATTTTATAGAACACAGGCTCCTTCTTATTTACAGCAAAACGGTGTACAGAATTATATGAAATATGTAAGTAAAAATTCTGTTGTAGCTTTGTTCCGAAAGTGTTAGTACTTAAAATGATGGCTGTTCTACTTTTGCACAGGCAGATGCTAAACTAAAAGAAGAAGAGAAAAGAGCACTACGATATTTAGAAACAAGGCGTGAATGTAACTCTGTAGAAGCAGTAAGTATAATGTGTAGAGAAACGTATTTTATATTTGTATAGTGTTATTACATAGCAATTTTGATTTTTGTGTCTGTTACAGTATTATTTGGTAGCAGTAGATTGATAGGAAACTCCTGATTTTATGTTTTTAGTCATCTATTGTATTTTTTTCTTGCAAAAAATCTGTATTACTTCCTAATCTGGAATTTCTACATGTTTTAAGAGTAACTGTAGATCAGAAGTTCAGATTGAAGGGTAGGG
>KZ507195.1:48032-70844 GCA_002844005.1 Limosa lapponica baueri
TGGCAATGATGTTTGAAAATAAGCTGGCCAGACTGGTAAAGAGTTTCTTAGTGCTCGTTTAGAATACCTGAAAGAGTTACGGTTCATTGCAATCAAAAGGAGCAATAGAAATTTCATTAAAACTATTCCAGATTTCCTCTTAGGCTGAAATGTGGCCATTTAATATAAAGGATGTTTTTTTCTTTCCCCTTCTCTCCCCTTGAGCAATATTTTACACAATTTAGATTCTGGCGGATGATTTGACTGCAATGAATAGTTCATAATTGTCTGTGTTGAAATTAGTTCAGGAAGCAGTTAATTTTAAATAAATACCCCATAAATCTGAATTTTCTGCAGTGGATCAAAATGTATTTTATGTCTTTTTTTAAGTTGTAAATCATTCATTTTGCACAGCTATAAACTGTAACCCGTATAAAGAGGCTGACAAAAGAGAGGTGGTCCTGACACGTACAAGCAGTTTCTCTTCTAGATCTGGCCATAGTGGCTTGTTCAAGCCAACCAGCCTGGTCCAAATAGGGTATGCTGGAATGAGAACTATTCTTAGCTCTTGGATGTATGCTTGGAAACTAAGTAGGGTAGTTGGTGTTCCAAAAGCAATGGCTCCCTTGAGAGAAAAGAGGCGACAGAAATATTAAGCTCATTACTGGTTTGGAAGAGAGTTTACCGCATTTACTAACCTACACATTTTTAAAAAATACGGTTTCCTGTATAGATTTTATTCAAGGTACACTTAGTTTTATGAATCAGTGAGTGAATTAATTATTTTATAGAGCACAGTTGTTGAGAACAGGCTAAATTTTGTTTCGTGGCAAAATTGAGACAGATCAGACTTTGGTGTTCAGGTGGCTAAATGAGCTAATTCTGTGTTTAATATATTTCAGCTAATGGAGTGCTGCGTCAATGCCCTGGTGACATCTTTTAAAGAGACTATTTTAGCTGAATGCCAAGGCATGATCAAACGAAATGAAACAGAAAGTAAGTCAAGCTTCAAGAACAGTGCAGGATGAACTCAGCATCAGCTGCATAAAAATAGATTTGTTTGTAGAGATATCGAATTACTGGTTTTAATAGATGGTGACAGTGTTTCGCAGATAAAGTATTACTGAATGTAGGCAATTTTATGCCACAAAAAATGACCATTGTTGGTTAGTATTTTTTTATACTGCTTTGGAAATCTGTATGTACAATACCCTAATTTGAGTGACTGGACAGCTCTCGTCTTGAAAGAAAAGAATATTTCATGCTCTTTTTTCTTTATTTTTCATACAACTTATTTTCCTCATGTTGACCAACTCTGGTAAATGTTGCATGTGTTTTACTTTCTATTTGAATAGTTCGGAACAAACACTCCCCATTAATTCTACCCCCACTATCCCTTTCCCCCTGGAAAAAAAGTGAAGTACCTCTTTACAAAGCTGTTTTGCTGAAAAGCAGGGAGACATTTTTCTTGCTCTCATTATTGGTGCAGGACCAATAGGTCAGTGAACAAAATCTCTGCAAGTTTTTCATCTGGTTTTATAGCCAGTGTGTCACTCTGAGTATTGAGAGTTGGCTCTGCATGCCTTTTTAAAGTTTTCAAAAGCTTTTTTTAACTCAAAAATCTTGTATTGGACCTCTCTGATAAATCAAACTAGGTAAGTCATTAAAATGTCATAATTCAAGTTGGGAAATTGAAAAAAAGCAAAGCTGAAATCACCGGTTAATTATGGGTTTTTTGAAGTCTCGGTATCCTGCAGCCAGGGAATATTTACTAATGTCTACATGAAATTTTCATTTCTATGCAAATGTGAAAACTGTTTTATGACTTAGAGCAGTGTAGAAGATACTCACTTCTAAAGCTAGCGTTTCAGAAATTATTTGACCTTAAAACTATGTCATACTGATCTGTTCATCTAGCAGCGTGATTTCTGGCAGTAGTCCAGAGCTAAATCTAGAAAGCCACCAAACTTCTTATGAGTATACGTTACAGCCTTTGGGAGAATACAGGAGACTTATTTAAATGCAGAGCTTCAGAAGGGTTCTGTAGTATCCAAAGCATCTTTCTTTAGAAACTTGCTGAAATATTCACACGGTCCTCTCTTTCCTTGTGGCTACGTCTGCCCCATGATACTGCTTGGATGCAAAATAGTTCCATTTAGTATATAACAAATCAAGCATCTCTTTCAAAACTTTTTTTTTTCTCCTAGACCTACCTATGCTGTTTAAAATGTTTTAATGAAGGATGCAGGTGCAGATGATTAAAGATTTATTTAAAGACTGGAGCTATATATAGGAATATATACATCTGATAGTATCCTCTGCTCTACTTCGCTTATGCATGTGTCTTTCTGATAGTGTTCTCCCTGAAGAATTTAATGATGCTTTCATTATTAAACAGCATTTGACAAAAATAGGGCTAGGTTTTTTGGCTTTGAGCTGGGCACTACTGTAAAATACTGTTACATTAAGTACTTCATATTTCCATGCCACGCAAAGGAAGGCAGGCATAATGTTCTGCAATTTAAAATTATCAAAGATGTCATAACTTGCAAACTCTCTTCAGAATTGGCTTGGTGTGTTTTTGTTTGCTTATAGTGTTGGGGATGGGAGGCCTAAATCTTATTCTTTAAGTATTTCATAACAGAAATGAAAAGTAAACTTGGCGTTTACGAACACAAAATGGAAACAGAACTTTTTTTTAAGTGCCCCAACAACTACAATATGGATTTCTTTACCTTTCAGTGTCATAATGTGTTCTGAGAGAAATTCCAGTGAAATGTTCCTTTTGGTTTTGTTATTTTGAAATCTGTCTTTGGAGAATCTGGGTTTTTTTCGGGTTTTAGGGATGCACCTGAAGTCTTCCTTTGCCACCGTTTATTAAGAGAAACCACTGAAATTTTTTTTTTCTTGAATTATTCACGTCATCATTAGTTTACAGAAAAACAACTGTGGAACCCTTGTTGTTTCCTTTTTTTCTGCCATCTCTTTCTCCCTCTCATCCTTTTTTATAGATTAAAAGATTCAGTAAAAGTTGAGTGAGGTTTTTGGACTTACCCTGTGTAAAACAGTGCTGCTGTCACTTACAGTACATCTAAATTGCGCTGAGAATACCTCTGATTCTTTTTTTTTTTTTTTTTTAATCTAGTAGCATCGCAAGTTCTTTCTGAAGGTTGTTGGTAGTTTCCATTCCTTAATTTGCATTGTTATGTTCTAAAATGGTATTTTTTTCCTCTCTGTGCATTTCTTTTCTATTTGGTTCTGCAACAGTTGTTGGGATACAAAAGTTGATAATGTATATTTCATCCTCAGTGGTGGCAGGATCTTGCAGATGCTGCTGACAAAAGTATTGCAGAAGAGAAAACAAAGACAGAGCTTCCTGGCTTTTGTCCTCTTTCACAGTAAATACAGCATTGAGGAGCTAAGCAAACTTATCAATGTTTTTCTATCAAAAAAAGAATCTGAGACCATGATCAGTTTGTTCTGCTTCATTAAGCAGAGTCCTTCACTGTGTTTAGTTCAATCTCTTTAGTCTCTTCAGACCAATCTAGTGGCCTTAATCCAGGTGTTCCCTTGTGGACAGCTTTGTGAAGAAGATTATTGATGCTTCAGTACCTTTTTTTCTTTTGAAATACCTTCATAAGAAGTAGACAAATAAACCATATAAGTTCTTAAAGTTTTTGAACTGGTAACTTTCAGAAGAACTAAATAAATTCTTTGGGAAAACAGAATGGAGAAAAAAAAAACCAAAACTGTTTACCTTAGTCAGTTTTGGTTACTGCAGAATTTGGCATGCTTTTAATTAAAACAAAACATTGTAGATGGTATTGGAAGATGCATAAAGACAGCTCTGTTTGGCTTTAATTTAAAAAAAAATAATATCTTGAATCCATACAATTTCCTGCATAAATTCCTGTAGGCTTCTAACTGAAAGAGACCCATTTTTGCCAGGGTTTTTAAGGCTGGTATACTGAGAACCTGGACTTAATCCAAATTGCCATTGACTTTAAGGGTTTTTATTCAAGCTTGTGATATTATATGCATAAAGAAGTTTTATGGTGCAATAAATACCTCTTTTTGCCTTCAGAAGAATCTCCTTGTGGGACCAGAACTAGAAGAGTATTAAAAACAATTTTTCTTCTAAGAAATGAATTGGAGTATCTGTTCTTTATATATTCAGTGTTCTACTTGAGATATCCCTAGCAGAAAGGCAGTATATTTGGGTTTTATACAGGTATTTGACTGGTGGCTTTATCAGTGTTTGTATCTTTCAGAGTTGCATTTAATGTTTTCGCTGATGGATAAAGTTCCGAATGGCATAGAGCCTATGCTAAAAGACTTGGAAGAACACATTGTTAGTGCTGGACTTGCAGATATGGTAGCAGCTGCTGAAACTATTACTACTGTAAGTGTACCGGTTTTTGATAAAATAACAATGAAAAAACAACTTTGCAGAAGTTAAATACTCTCTAATTGTGGGACATACATGTGAATGGAAATACTTTTGAAGGTTTTATGTTTAAACATCAAATTTTGATCCACTGAAAGTTTTAAATGTCTTTTAAAATATTTTTTCATTTCTTAAGTTTTCATTTGTAGCTTTACAATGTGAATCCAATTTGCAGAAAAGGTTATAAAGTAAGCACATGGGCTACTTACATGGTAGGATTGTGTTAGCATCCTAATTCAAAAGGTATAGTCAATTTTCCCAGAATTCTAACTTCCTGATGAAATTTGAAATATGTTTTCAGTCTAAGAATGGTTGTTCAGTGTGGAAATTCAAAGGTTTTTTCGCCCTTGTTCTTTTTCAGGTTTATATCAACCTTTTATATGGGTCTAGGAGGCCTGAGTATCTGCAGCAATTAGGATGTACCTTTTCTTGATCCTTGAAAACTTTTTTTTTTTTAGAACTTATTATACAATATTTGAAAGTTTATTTTTATCTTTATATGTATATATGTGTTTGTGTATTGGAAATACTATCCTAAAAGTCTGCGTTGAGACTTACATGCTCTAGAGCTCTTCAGTACAGAGAATGAAGATAAAACACTCATTTATAGTATGCAGGCCTGAGGATGTTACATTATTACAGATTAGGAAATTACGTGCAAGATCACACTGAATCCTACGGAGCCTCATTTTTTTAATTTGTTTTTTGCCTCTCCAACTTTAGGATTCTGAGAAATACGTAGAACAATTGCTCACACTATTTAATCGATTTAGTAAGTTGGTTAAAGAAGCTTTTCAAGATGATCCAAGATTTCTTACTGCAAGAGATAAGGTATGTATTTCTGTCTTCAGTTTAAGAATTGGTGTAATTCTTATTGTCATGTCTCTGAAATCCTTGTGCCCATTCACTGTTAAATCTAGAAGCTGCTGCTCTTACTCTAGTAAATATGCAGAATGAAATATTGATGGAACTTACTTCCAACTAATGAGCTTTTAATTTGTGTTGTAGTCCTGCATAAAGTTGCATTTGTGTTTAGCTTTGTAATGTTGTAGAGCACATCAGATGATGATCTTTGTGTTGAGCACCTCAATGTCCGATTCGGCAACATATTTAGGTTTAGAATTTACTATATATTTGGGTGTAGTCTCATGACTTAAAAGATGCAGCCTGCTCCATACAGTCTCTTCCTGAGTTGCTGCTAAAAGAATAGTATGTTAATGGAAAAGGGGAAAATGGAAAATGTCAGTTAATGGGAAATTTGAGTCATAGGATTTGAACTCCCATGTTCGAAATAAAATCAACAAACTTTGGACTAATAAAAAAAATAGGATTAACTTAATGTTACAGTAATCTAAGAGAGATAAAGCCTTTGTGATTCATATGTTAAAGAGTAAAAGTGAGTGAAGCACTAATAATCTGTAATTATTTTTCAGGCTTACAAAGCAGTTGTGAATGATGCTACAATATTTAAACTTGAATTGCCATTGAAGCAAAAGGGGTAAGCCATATAAACTGTATGTGAATCAAGGTTTTTAAATTGTTAAAGATTGAGTTTCTCTTTTAAAATGTCTCTTCAAAAAGTAACGTTGTGTTTAAAAAGGCTTTGTATTCTTTGTATTATGGAATTTCAGATTGCTTGTCAACCTCTGGTGAGACACTCTTCACATGACAGTAAATAGCAGCCTGCTTAAACTCAAATTTATTTGTAATAGTTGGGGATCTATTCTTTTATAGTAGAGTAATAAGTCAATTTGTTAGCTAAATTTAATAATACCTTCCTGAGTTATTAATTCCAAAAACCTGAGCCGTATTACTCTGCTGCAACTTCAGGGAAAGTCCAGGGGAAAACTGAGGCAGTAACCTTTATGGGAATAACTGTGGCTGATTAAGGTATAACCACCCACAAGCAGTTTCCCACCTCCTCTCCTGCCAGCTGTGAGTGTGACCTGTCTGGGTGTTACAGAGTTCTTTTAGTGCGGGATTAACCAGGTTAGTTTAACCAGTTTCCAGTAGATTAAGCAGACCTGTGTGACTCAAGAAGAAAAACCATGCTTACAGTAGCCACTCTGTGAGCTTGGCCAAGAGAAAGTGGCAGTCAGTTAATTGATTGTTAACATTTAACATGTGATGCGCCGCTGAAGTAGGAATCTGTATAAATTTAGGTGGTTAGAATTGCTTATATATAGTTTGTAGTCTGATTTACTATGGAAACAAAGCTTCTGTAGCTGGGCTGCCAGCTTCCCTTTCCAGTTACTTCTCATTAGGGGTGGATAGGTACAAATACCTGTTTAGCATTCTGGTTCTGATTCTGTGTTTGGTTTTGGACTAATGGTAAGCCTGGACAGGGATTAGCCTTGCTTGTTTTATGTTATTGGAGGAACACCTTCACAAAAGACTTGATCCCTGCTTTGTCTGCTTCGTATAGATAGAGGCAAGGTAGAGGACTTCAGGTCTCTGCTAACGTTTTCATTTCCCCTGGGAGCATCCAAATCAATACCTCATTTAAGCTGTGTTTCGCTCCTCAAGATAAACCTGCCCAATGATTTCTTAGAAATCACCATGAATAGCAATGCTCTTCTGTTCAGCATTCTTCTTCCCAAGCTCTTTCAGGTTGTCTACATATGCAGCTTGGTTTAAGTAAAATGAAACTTCATCCTGCTTAATTTGTGCTGTTGGTAAGTTTTCATTGGTGTCAGGATCTTAAAGACTCTTGTTTAGAAGTACCTGGGAACACATTGATTAAATAAGAGTTCTGTCTTGCAATAACCAAAAGACTCATGATCTGCTTTTACTTCAAGTGATCTTTAGGAGGATAGAAGACAGTAGCCTGCAAGCTGCTTCATGAGTTACAAAGGACAAGTTGTCTGTCTACAGTAGTTGATGAGAGGGTGAGAGAATGAGCAGGAACACCGGATTCCTGAGCATCCCCACAGCTTCTTACCTGCTGTCTTACTCGCTGCCTTTGTTTTGGGCCCTTGAGACTAGTGATCAAAGTGGTGCCATCTGACTCTAGAAACAGGGGTTGGTCCTTGACACTATTTTATTCACCAGTCTAGACACCAGAACAGGAGCTATGCTTGCGTGCCTTCTGAAGAACCACAGTCTGTCCGCTGTGGCATATTCTTGTTTAACTTTAATCTGCTTTCAGTCTCCAAGCTGTTACTCCGCTGTTCATACTGTTATAAAATAGTTTTATCCTGTTACTATGGAATAGATGTGTCAGGTTTTGCCATCTGTGAAACGTGGTGCAGGAGGTTGTTCCTGGGACTTCCATTACAGCATACTGACAAGTGAAACATTTCACTGCAGCAGTTGTTAATTCTTTACTGGAATATTTATTGCCATGCAATATTTAGTTGTTTCAAACTGTAGTTTCAGCGTAATCCTTCATTGTTAAGAGTTCTAAAATGAAAAGCAGTTGGAATGATCAAGCTGTAGAAGCTGTCTGAAAAAGTTTGGTAGTATTTATTCTTTCAAGAATAAAAGGGAGTTACCCCTATTTTTTCATTAGTTTAACAAGGGTATGAATTCTGCACCAGGATCCTTGCCAAGGGGATCAGGAAAGAGTGGTCTGTCTTGTTAACAGTGTGACTACTCCAGAATAGCAGGATTCTGTACAATTTGAAGATACGTTGTTCTTCTTTTATTTAGCGTTGGATTGAAAACACAGCCTGAATCCAAATGCCCTGAGCTTCTTGCTAACTACTGTGACATGTTGCTAAGAAAAACACCACTAAGCAAAAAACTAACCTCTGAAGAAATTGAAGCAAAGCTTAAAGAAGTGGTATGTTTTTGCTTTCTACTTCTCGATTATTCTGAAGAATGAATTTATTTCCTTATGTGGGTCGAGGCATTGATCTTCAAAAACAGTTATGTAAGGTGTAATAAGAGGGAAAAGAGGGTCCAGTGTGTGTGTGTGTTTAATTCTTGTAAACCATGCAGTTTCATGTTTCTGTGTCAGTTCACAAAATTAGTACACTAGATGATTGTATCGCTGTAATGTATTACAGTAATGAATGTTAGTCTAGAAAGTAATGCAGAAGACTTAAATACCGGTGTCGATGTCTTTTCTGATTTAAGAGAAGGTTCCTAATGGTTGACAAATTAAGACATGGGAGGTGCGATATTGTGAAAGATTCATAGCTGATGCCTGTGATAGCATTAAGCCAGGTGCTCCTAAGGCAATGTCAAGTAGCCTTTTTGTACTTCATAGTCTACAGTGGCATTAGATCAGCATTCAAAGACTTGTCTGATTGACAATGCAAATAAATTTATTAAAATCTACTTTTTTGACAGCTTCTGGTACTTAAATATGTACAGAATAAAGATGTTTTCATGCGATATCACAAAGCTCACTTAACAAGACGCCTGATACTAGATATATCAGCTGATAGTGAAATTGAGGAGAATATGGTGGAATGGCTCAGAGTAAGTAGCCTGACATCTTTCTTTGGTTGTGCCTCTTGCTTGTGGTATCAATTCCCACTCTTGAACTTAGATATCCTTCTTGCTTAGGTGAGTTCTGTCTTAAATTGCAGGCCACTCAGGGCATAATATACTTCTGTTTTATTTCAGTACTTTGTGCAAGTAAAACAGTTAAGCTCTTAGTTCTAAGAGAAATGTTGATCCTAATCGTGGTAGTGCTAGATTTTAAAATATTTTACATATGATTATCTGAAGGCTTCCTATATTCCATATGAAAATGAACAAAATGCAGTGTACTTGTTTAGGTATGTAAATAATTTGAGATGTGCTCTAACTGTGAAATTTTGTGTAGAATAGAATATTATTTGCATGCCTTAAACATTCCTTCAGATCTCAGAATTCGCTGTTTCCTTAATGCATGTTTATGTTCTTCAGCACTTGGATTCTTTAAAAGAATCATCATGTGCCTTTAAGGGGTAACCACTTATGATCCATGCAAAAAACCTTTCTATCGCATTGCAGATTAACTGTTACTGTAAAGTGATAATACATGTGTACTTTAAAGCTTTTCATTTTTTTGAGTTTATTATTTTAAAAATAAAGCTTTTTGTTCATAGTTGTCTATGTCATAGTTTAGTGTTCTGTTTGTTTATACAGGAAGTAGGAATGCCAGCAGACTATGTAAACAAGCTGGCTAGAATGTTCCAGGATATCAAAGTGTCTGAGGACTTGAACCAGGCCTTCAAAGAAATGCACAAAAATAATAAACTTGCTTTACCAGGTATTGTTTTCAAATGACTTGCTATTTTTCATTTCTCTTAGTGAAAACTAATTCTCTTGAATCTTGAGTTAAAAATTACATCAGCTGCAGGTTGAATGTAGTCTTCAGGGCACTGTTACCCCTCGACTGGAAGTGTCTGTAGGCTCTGTTTCTCTTGCAGTTGACACTGGAGCTGTATCGTTCTGTAAGTTGATATGGGTTTTCATTGTGAGCAATCTTGTAGATACAGACTCTCTACTCTCGTAGTTCAGTTCCAAGCAGGGGCTTGAATCGGTATCAACCAGGTGAATGCTTGAACTACCTCCTTCCTTTATGCTCTCATCATTCTTTGTGAGTGCTTCATGCTGTGCTCCTCCTCTGTCTGCCAGCAGGAGAGCTGGATGCATGCTATGAAGAGCTTAAATCACATTTCTGAGATTAAATTTCACTGATGAGAGCAGCTGAGGAACATCCAGTTTTGGACCTGCTGCTGCTGAAAACCCTTGAGTAGTGCTTACAAGCATCAGCTCTAATGCTGCACCAGGGCTTAAGGAGCTCTGCAGAGGCAAGCCAAAAAAAACGGAGATTTCAATCAGTGTTGCTGGCAGAAAGCCAGTGGTGCATAAATAAGAGTACCTTAATGTTTAAGTAGATAGACACCATGCTCCATAATTGTATTTAGAGTAGGGAAAAAAAAATGCATTTTGTTTATCTATCTGTTTTACCTGGAAATTCATATAATTCAATATTGTTTTACAGCTGACTCTGTGAATATTAAAATTCTAAATGCTGGCGCCTGGTCCCGAAGTTCTGAAAAAGTGTTTGTCTCACTGCCCACGGAATTAGAAGATCTCATCCCAGAAGTTGAAGAATTTTATAAAAAGAATCACAGTGGTAGAAAACTGCACTGGCACCATCTCATGTCCAATGGAATTGTGAGTGTAGAGGTTTCAGTGTATCAATCTCAATGACTGCACTTTCTGCGTATTTATAGGAGTTAAGAAAGTTTGTGATACAGAAGGACTTACAAGTAAAATTGTCATTCTTTTCACAGATAACATTTAAGAATGAGGTTGGCCAGTATGACTTGGAGGTAACAACATTTCAGTTAGCTGTGCTGTTTGCATGGAACCAAAGACCTAGAGAGAAGATCAGCTTTGAAAATCTTAAACTGGCAACTGAACTCCCTGATGCAGAACTTAGGAGGACTTTATGGGTATTTCCCTTTCTCTTGAAACAGATTTCTTCTTGATTTTTGTGCTCTGAAATACTGGATTAGTATTTTTAAAGCGCTGTCAGATAACACTTTGAAACTTAAATGCGAACACCTTTCTTGCTAATTAATCCATTGTAATGCTGGCTTGTTGCACTACTGTTGAGCTCACACTGCCTTTACATTAACACATTCTCTCTACCCAGTATTATCTAATTAAGCTTTTCGGAAACAGCAAGACCTTTTTGACCATATGCTGTCTAAGGCACACAGTTATGATCGTGGTTTGTGGAGTGGGACACATCTAATTCTAGAAAATCAGTGGCACCTGATAAATATATGTTGCTTAAAAATCACTTCAGTGTTTGCTCTATTGGACTTTTAATTATTTAGCTCAAGAATAAAGAGAGAAATCACGTAAATCAGACTTAACACCGCTTCTGTAACTGTGAGTTCGTGTATTTTACTTCTTTGTATGATTTTACTTACACTAACCTATTTCAGAAGGAGATTTGGTAAACTGTGTCCCTTCTCTGGTTTTACTAGTTTCTTTGTGTTGCCCTCTAGCAGCTCCCAACAAGCCTACATGGTTCCCTCACTACAGTCTGCGCAACAGTGAACTATGTTCTTAAAAAGTAATTGTTTCCATTTAGAAAGTCTGGTGTTTTATTTTCATTCTTTCCCCTTCCCTTTTCTCTGTAGTCTCTTGTAGCATTTCCAAAGCTGAAACGTCAGGTTTTATTGTATGAACCTCAAGTCAATTCACCCAAAGACTTTACAGAAGGAACCCTCTTCTCGGTGAACCAGGAGTTCAGTTTAATGTAAGATGATGTTTGAAAAGTAAAATAACAATGTACTATTTTATAATTAAAGGAATTCACTTTAAGTTAACCTTCGTCCTTGAAAGTTCTCAAGATTCATCTAGACACGTACTTTGCTGTCCTGTTCTCACTTAGTTTTGTGATGGTCGTGCTTCGAGGAGGTGGTTGGACTAGGTGACCTCCAGCAGCCCCTTCAGACAAATGTTTCTGTGATTCCGATTTCTGTGAAATTAAATTACTTAAACAGCTAGGGATGAGGTGCAAAACTGGAGGTTTTGCTATCTTCCTGTTACTGTTGAGCCCATGAATTTCCCTATGGGAATAACAGCATGTGAGCAGAGCACTAGTGCTGTATTGATTATATTGATCATTGCACACAGAGAGTTTCAAAAGCAGACTGATAAGTTGAAAAAGGAAGTGAAACTCCTTAATAATGTGCTGTCAAAAGCCAGGATTCTTGGTGTGTGGCTTTCGCCAGAGAGGAGTGTCTGTTTCAGTGAGAATTGCAGTGCTCTTTTACTGGTGCTTTGAAATCCTTCAGAGCGTAAGATAGTATAAAGAGAGAATATCTAAACGGTACATACCTCATTCAGCATGTCTGTCTTTGGATTTTGCCTCTCTCTATTATCAATGACTATGATTAGAACTGGGTCCTTGCTGGTAAGCTCAGGTTCTGGGCCTCATTCTCAGTAGCAGCTGGACATCTGGATCTGTGGGGAACGAGAGAGAGGGGTGACAAATATGCTTTCCCAGGGCTTAGTTTCTTGCTCCATGATGTTTGTTCCTGTCATCAGGATCATGAGCTTTGGGAAGTGATGAGGGGACATGGCAGAAGAGACAGGCTGTACAGCAAGTTTGTGGGCGACCACTGAAGAATGCCATCAGCTTTTTGCTGTGTTGGTTACAATAGCTGTTACTTGTCCTTTTTTTTTTGCTAGACAGACAGTTCTTCTGATGAGAAATGAACTAGTCCCATTTCCTGAACTTTGTTGTAAAAACTTCTTCTAAAGAACCCTGTGTTTATATAATTAAAGTGAAGTATATTTCTCTGGAATTTTGTTCTTTAAAATAGTACTTGGTAACTTTTCAACTTTGGACGCTGTCACTTTCAGCTGATGTACTTTTTGTAATGCTGGTATATTCAGGTTTTATTGGCACTGAGGTTTGATTTGTCAGCCAGCGATCTCACTGCCCAGTGCTAATAGCCTATAAATATCTGATGTGTGATGGTTCTCCTTGCTGCTGTAATTTGAGTTTAATAGGTATTCCTTAATTGAGAATGCATTTTGTGCTTATTTTCATACAATGCAACTTTTTCAGAAAAAACGCTAAAGTTCAAAAAAGGGGCAAGATAAATTTGATTGGTCGATTGCAACTTACTACAGAGAGAATGCGGGAAGAGGAAAATGAAGGAATAGTCCAGCTAAGAATATTACGAACACAGGCAAGTAAACTGCCGGAGGAATATAAAATTACCCTATTTCCTTTGTTGTATTGTAACTACTGCCTGCTGTCCACACTTGGATGTTGGTGTATGACATGAATGCTCTTGAATCCCATTGGAACTTACTTTTGCTCTTTGGCTTAGACCCTTTATGAATGCTGGATTTTGCATATGTGTTTGTGCACCTGTAGTTATCAGCCTCCTGTTCTGATGTACCAGGTTATTGTTTTTAAAGAGGACAAAGCAGATACTAAGCAAGTGGTGAAGGTGTAACTGTGTACTGGTGGGTGGCAGCAGATGGTACAGTTGACGGTCGAGCCACCAACGTGAACAAACAATATTGTTGAGCTTGATCTCTTTGACTACTCTGTATGAAGACAGTGGAGTCATCGCAGAGATGGGATCACGCTTCAGTATTAGCAGTATGACTTTTTGAGAGGCCTTCTCTTTAGAGGGAAGGTTCCTAAGTACGTCTTAGGTGTACAAACTGCTGCTTCCTGCTTTGTGGTTGGTTGTCCTTCAGTCAGGTACTCATGTCAAATCTTTTGAGCTGACAATTCTAAGAAAAATTTGATTTTTTTCTGGCATCAGAGATCGTTACCTACAATGGAGTCTCAAAAATTCCATCTTCAAATTGCAGGTATCTTGTCAGTCACTTTAGATTCCAGGCCATGCACACTGTGAATTGTACCTGTCATAATGTCTTGGCCACACTGCCAGCAGAAGGATTAATGCCTGGTTGTATTTATGAAATGAGAACTTCTTGTGAGTTCCAATTTGACTTTAAGCTTACATTTCATGAGGTATTCACAAGGTATATCACAAGTCACCCTCCAAATGGCGACTTCTGCTTAGAGAGTGAATTAGGTTTAGTGAGTAATTCACACTCTAGAGATAAGACTTCACTGCAGATTCTCCTTTGACTGGACTTACCTTGTATCTCTTGCATCATGCCAGTGCTTCATTCTTTTCCTTTATTTCTTTGTAAAAGCAGTTCTGTATCTACTTAGGCTAAGAGATGCAGCATATCTGCTGATCTGATCTGATTTTTGAGGAAAAATACAGGTTTCGTTGCTGTCTCACCTGTTTATGCTGTGTTCACATTGTCACTTCACCCAGGAATTTCAAAAAAATTAATATTTTTTCTCTTGTCTCTCACCAGGAGGCTATCATCCAAATAATGAAAATGCGGAAGAAAATTACTAATGCCCAGCTTCAGACTGAACTCGTAGAAATATTGAAAAACATGTTCTTGCCACAAAAGAAAATGATAAAAGAGCAAATTGAATGGCTTATAGAGCACAAATATATCAGAAGAGATGAGTCAGATATCAACACCTTCATATATATGGCATAATTCAAGGACTCTGCAGGATGCTGAGATCATACGTGGAAGGGTGCTTGGACAGACAGCTGCAACAGTTTGTGCTGCAGAAGGACTTGTTTTGACTTTTGTTACATATTAAAATCCCTGCCTTACCTTACAGAGGACTATATTTTGCCAATCTCATTCAGCTAGCATGATGGCATTCCCTTCATGTTGCACACTTTTAACAGCATGCTGTTTTGTGGGAAACTTGCATTCATGAAGAGCCCATTGTGAACTTTTTAAAGTAGATTTGATTTACACCCACCAGGAAGAATACAGGTTTGGGTTTTTAGTTGACCAGTACTTGCACAAGGAAAAAATATTCAAATATTCATGCACTGAGGAACTGCTATTAGTTTTGTTTTGGGTTTGGGTTGTTTTATTGGTTTTTTTTTTTTTAAATGCAATTAGGACTAGAAGTAGCACTTTCACTTTTGTGTTTTGGATCAACAGTAATGTACTGTCCACCTTTGATCCTTTTTATGTAATAACATTTGAGAGACACAAACACATGCATCACAACTGATATGTATTTGTTACAGTTAAAACCTGTTGGCTAGAGCAGTGCTTCAATCTAGTAACTGGATTTTAATAATTGACACATAAGTGACACAAAAGTAATTCCAAGTCATGGGTGATATTTTTCCTTAAGCAAGAGATCATTGTTTTTAAATTGTTTGCTGTAAACAAGTGGATATACATTATTTGTTACCTTATTTGGATGGATGATTTGCTACAATCCTTTTTGAGAAGGTAAAGCTTTCTTGAATGATACTTCACTCTAAAAGCAGTTTTCATGCGTGGGTCTGTTATACCGAACAGAAATATTAAGTGTATTTCCTTGTACATTTAATATTTGTATTCCAAATATTTAAATATGTCTACATATATCTGAATGCATTAAAGAGTAATTGATGCACAACTCCCCCAGGAAGAAAATAACACTTGAAGATCCCTGTACTAATTCCTCATTGGTAATTTTATATATACATGCAAGGTTAATCCAATTGGACTGGCTTGTTGCTTAGAAGTCAACATCTTTATATGAAAAACAAACCCTCTGCTTTTTATTTTGAAACTGGCAGGGTAGGAAATACCATTCTAATGAAAATGGTAAAAAGCTAAGGAAAAAATACCTTGTTTATGCGGAGAGAGTGCCAAATACACATCAGGAATTTCAACTTTTTAATGTTACCTCTTCTGTTTTCAATCATCTTAAGTAGTTGTTTGGCACTGCCTGCCTCTCTGCTGCTCTGAAATGTCCCAGCATGTACTGGACTGATAACATGAATCACTGGAGCAGAGTGCCTGTCTTGGGACAAAAGGTAAGTTGCGCTTTACTCAGTTCTGTATGAATATTCTGCTGTAAATCGCAAGTGTGCGAATTGTTTTTTTTTAATTAACCGGTTCAAGTACAACATCTAAAGGTCTCATCTTTGATGATTGCAAGAGGGAAGAGGATACAATTAACTTTAGTCAAAAAACAAAACCTTCCAGTAAGTAAGAGGAGTTTTGCTTTCACATGGTTGCAGTAAAGTATGAAGTAAGAGTGGTTTAAAAGCAGACTCTGCAAGAATGGCTGTTTGCATCCTTAACCAGGCTGCATGCTCCGTTACTAACGTCAATGCCAGTGTGACTGCTTGAGAACAGTGTGTACTTGGACTTCTGTTTGAGCAAGAAATTTTTGGTAGTGAGGGTTTCGTGAACAAGAGATGGAGAGAAATCAAGACCTTGCTAATTACAATTGATTGAAGTCCCATAGCTTACGTTACATGCTTTTATTGATACTCAAAAGTAGATGCTGTTTAAAAATATTGCATCTCTTATGTTGGCCCTGTGGTGTTGCGATTCAAAATCAAAAGCAAGTGGTGCTCTGTGTAGTTAACCAGTACAGCTCTTTGAACATTAGAAAACAAAACTCTAATAAAAACCTTTGTGCTGCGAGACTTTTCAGTCTTTGTAACTTAAAAGTAATAAATGCTCACTTGGGGTAATTGGGGAAAAACACGACAGTCTGAGCACACTCTTTTCAACATTAAAAAATTCCAGCCCTTAACCAGAGAAGTACAGATGTGAAATTGTCACACAGAAAGAGCTGCAAAGGGAGCAATGCTGATTTTGAAGCCATTGATTTCGATTTGAGAGAGATGTTTAAATGACTGCATCTCAGATACAGCTGTTCAGGAAGCTGGAGCATATGCAGAAAGGAACAGGTTGCTAAAAGGAGCTGCACATTCCCTCAACTAAAAAATATAAAATAATACAACCTACTTGTTATCTATATATTTCTGAACACCTGGGATGCAGAAATGTAATTGGTAATGTGCCTATGACATGGTCATTTTTCTTTAAATATATACCGGAAATTGATGTCAGGTTTCTTATTAAATCTGAGACTCACACCAGCAAATTTGTTCAAGATGCAGAATCATGTTTAGCATCCTTCATCAGGTCACTTTCACCAGTATGCACTTAAAAGTAGTATCACCCGGGGCACAGGGAGATACCTGGGGTAAACTGTTCTTTTGGGGAGGGTAGAGTTCAGATCTAAATGAAAATGAACTATTCTTCACTTGCAATATGGCAACGACGCACTTTTAAGGCTGCAGTTTTTAGCTATGAATATAGATGTCCAAAGACCTACCTTAAAGAGGTGCTGCATCTGAAAAACATGTTGCCACACACACTGCCACGGTGAATAGCTACGGAAAGAAATCTGGTGTAGAAGGGCAGGGGCGGGGGGAATCACTCTTAATAGGTTTAATTAAAAAATACTGTTAAAACATTCTCTGTCCCAACAACTTGATGAGGATCTCAGTTTCAATTCTGAAGTCTTCCATTTTCCTCTTTCCACAGTTGGTGTCCTCTAGCTTCTATTTTTACTCATCTCTCTTTTCGTTTGCTATGACTGTAATGCAATTGCATTTCCAAAAGACAATGTGACTTTCTCGTTTTCACCTTTTTAAACTTAGTATAAATGTTCTGAATGTTAACGTTGCATTTATTTGCATTGGGATGCCATTGTCCTGTAAAGTGCAAATTTTAAAAATACAATTGGCAAAAAGATTTGATAGTTTTACAGAAAGATTTGCTATCTTAAACTCAAAACTGTTTTCTATTTTCATCCAAATGACTGGGATGCTATCTTTGTAATTCTTTGAGGTCATATTTGTGAAATAAACAATACATGAAAGCTTTCCTCACGTTATATGTAGTCTGGAGTGTTGAGCAAACTTGAGTTCCTGAGTTGTAATATCTATCTACGTATGGTATTTACAATTTTGAATGTGTGCCACTACCAAGATAATAATGCTGTACAATTTTGAATGGTGGTAGTTTCTGTATGGCAGTCCAGCTGAACTATTTTGATGTACTGCTTAATTTTTGAATTTTATTTTTTAAGTTGTATAATTTATTTTCTTGCAAAATAAAAATGTAATATAAAAGACTACTCATTTAGCAAGGTATTTTGGTGTCTTCCCCCATAAAATTTTTAAGTCTAATTCAGGTGCTGCTCCTGAAAAATCCCACTGTATGAAATTTGCCTCATTCCAAGTCCCAAGTCTGTTATGATCAGAGAGCTGGAAAAAAAAAATAGGTGAAGACTTCCAGTTCTTTTCTTGTTAGGATTTTTGAAGGACTTAAGGTAATGTGTAGAGCTATTTAGTCTTCCAAATTCTATTTAAAGATGAGCTGTAGCCTTTCAATTTAAATTTGTCAAAACCTGCTGTGCCAGAAGTGGCTGGGGGTGCCTGCCTTTCTGTTCCTGGATTTTTAAAAAAGATTATGTCTCTGTGTCATTTACTGGGCTGTACTTGGATTGCTGAGTGGTTTGACTGATTTGTCTCTGAAATAGTGAGTGTCACTGAAAATTAACTGGTGGTGTCACCAGATTGGTGGGATCTTCATGTACCTGATCCTGCAGTAAAGAAACAGTGATGTGGGAACAGTCGATTGCCTGAAGGGGTGCTTTTACTGTAATGGCTTTTCTTCTCTCATTGTCCTTGCCTTTTAACGTCAATCTCTTTTTACATTTCAACTCCTTTTTTTCTTTAAGTGCATGAACTAACATCGGTGGTGTGTGCTTTCTGGTACGCACAAAGGTTAGAAATATTTTTATGGAATAAATAACTATTTTTGAGTGACTGCTCAGTGCACATGGCATTTTTCAAACCGGCAGTTCTCGCAGCCAGAACTTGGATAGCCGGCTGCCCTTATTTCTGTGTTGTGTTTCTTGGTTTTTTTTCTTCTCTGTTAGGGCAAAGCATTGTCTTTCACAACAATGATTTTCTGAGTGGAGTTGTTCTCTAGAAATAAGCCAGTTATCACCAGAGTTGCTCAGCTGAATTGACTCCTACCAGGGTAAATTGATCACAGTTAGGTAAAATCGTTGACATAAACATGAAAGGCTCTGAACTTGCTTCATTCTTCTGATAAACTAAGAACGTGGCTTTCTTTCTTTCTTTCTTTCTTTGCTTTACGTGTAAACCTCTCTCTCTAGATGTAGGTGTGGTGTCTGCATTTCATCCTGGTTTACTCTAGCGATGGAGATCTACTCTGTGATTTCAGTTGGACACTGTGCTCAGAGTCCTTCATGTGGTCTGAGACACCCGTAAGAGAGAACAACTAGAGGCATGTAGGCAACTGCTTCCGTCTGCTCGTCTGGGGCATGGTCAAAGCAAGTCTTCCCTCTGAGCTAAGGAAGAGCAGCACAGTCTGAACGACTGAAAACTGAAAAGTAGTGACTTTGAAATGGGTGCATTATAGTTGTCCTTGGTGAGAAGAGGTGCCCTATGTTTTTTCTTTCCACTTGCTTTTCCTGTTTTTAAGACCATGGTCTAATATTACGTATGGACAGCTCAGGATTTGCCATCTGTTGCGGTCATTGATTTTCACTAGTGAAGACCTAAGGAAATTGCCAAGCTCCTGTGTTTTTTGTAGCAGGCAGTTGGAACTTAGCTCAAGCTTAGGTAATATGCAGGACTTACTGCACCAAACAAGTATGCTGGATGCATGCCCTCCTCGCCCAGATGAAATCCAGCCATCGCTTTTGAAGAAACAGAGATGTGAAACGGAACTGCTGGCCCAGGTGTGTCACCTAGCACTACCACCAGCTTTGGTGCTGGGGGCTGGTGGGCTGCCAGCAGCTTTTGACAAGGTTCCACATCAAATGGTATGAAGGAAACCAAATTTTCATGGAGCTGGGGAAGCTCAGGCCGCAGCTGGGAAAGGAGAATTCAAACAGGGATGTGATTGAGCTTTATAAAGCAGAAAGGCAGAGACCAGTTTCTTTTCGTGGAATCCTGTAACATCAGCGCTAGGTCTACTTGATAAAACCAGCAGAAGATTGGTTTAAAACACTAAAAAAGGGCTTGTTTCCAGGGGATGCTGGGGATGCAGATCACAGGTATCAGCAGGTTCAAAAAGGATTAGACTAAGTGATGGGTAACAGATAATAAAGCCAAGCATATACCTTCTAGCCTCACTGAATGGTGAAGGTGGATGTTGGGGAAGTCCAGAGAAAGCTCCCTGGCTCTTCTGCTCAGCTTAAAGCAGCAGCTGTAGGGTGTGCTACTCTCCTATGGACCCTACTGAACTCCTGAATTCTCCTAAATAGGAATTATCCTGAAAAATCTTAAAGCCCTCCCAGAGGACAAAGGCTAAAGAGGGAAAGGAAAAAAAAAAAAAGCAACCAATTGACAAGAGGTGGCAACCTCTAGTTGACTAGATGCAGGGGGAGGAGGAAGATGTATGAAGATCACTGGACCAGGACCAAAGATGTAAAATGTAGGGGAGCACCCAGCTGAGCACCCTTGCCAGTGCCCACCATCTCCTACAGTGTTCAAGCAGCCCCTGCCCACTGCCACATAAGGATGGACATGGACCCCACAGGAAAAAGGGTTTCTTCCTTCCCCTCCAGCTTCCTCCTGCTGATGGTGTGAATGCCTGTTTGGCCAGGGCTAGGAGGTGGCTGCTGAGGGCATCCTGCCGCTGCAGTGGGGTCGGGAGGGTGTAAACAGGCAGATGTGGGGGGAAAGTGCAGCCCAAACCGCTGGGAGAGGGGCTGTGTCCCAGGGTGCCCATGGGGGAATGCTGCCTACGATGGGTTTGTGGTTTACCTGTTAAAGGAGTTTTTTTTCTGAATTTCTTTTTATATTGCATTAGGGGTTTGTATTAAGACCAGGCTGGATGGGGCTTTGAGCAACCTGCTCTAGTGGGAGGTGTCCCTGCCCATGGCAGGAGGGTTGGAACTCGATGATCTTTAAGGTCCCTTCCAACTCTAATCATACTATGATTCTATCCTGTAATATATTGATTAACTCTGGGGAGGGGATGTTTTTTTTTTCTTCTCTTAGCTTCTCTATGCACTGGAGTTCTTGCGCAGCTCTAGATTAGCTTCTCAACCAGTGTTATTTCAAGAGCATCTCTCATCTTGTTGGAGACCTGAAGTTGCAGAACGATTAAATAATTTTATTATAGTGCTAGGCTCTATCTTCTGAATTCCCATAGAGTTAATACTTATGTTGTTGAAAACTGGTAAATTACCCAAAAACCTCGCTTACCCTTTTGGCCAGGGAGGTGATGCTCTGTGTGTTACAACAGTCATATTCCAGCAATGTCCTAGCCAGAAGACCATTGTACATCCAGGAGTTAATGACCCACACACCAGTTGACCCGAGAAGGCGCAGGTTACGTGACAGCGCAGGCTATACTGTGCCATGGCACGGGCACAGCTTGGCCTCGTGGCCTGGCCTGTGCTGCACCTTTCCCCCAGCCACAGAAAATACTCAGCCAGTTAATTGTAACGAAGGAACCTATTGGAGCTCCCTCCTGGCATTGGCAGCTACACCACCTGCATGCTGACTTTATCTCAAAGTGAAGCTGCATGTTCTCATGTGAACATTCTTTTGTTCTACAGTAGGAACGATGGCAAGAATTGTTCTCTTCTCAGAAGAACCTACAAGAGCTCTAAAGACCAAAGCATTGGGGAACCTCTCCACAGATGGGGTCTGCACCACTGGCTGTGCCTCGACTGGAGGTGTGCCTGATGCTGGGCAGCTCGGGGTGCCCAGCAGCTGAAGGAGGTAAGATCATCTGTACTGTCCTCTTTTCCCTTCTTGTGTGAGCTCCAGTAAAGGGCATTTTAATCAATATGTTTGGGAGTCCAAGTGCCTGCCTGGTTGGGACGATAGTCCTGGTGCATTAGCAGGCTGTATCCCAGAAAAAGGGCCTAATACTGCAGGAGTGAAGGTGAAGTTACATAAATAAGAGCTCTCCCTTTTTTGATTCTATATGTTTTTGGCATTACTTGTTTCTGAAAAACATCCTCATCTGACCAAGCTGGATGTCTTTCCTATATGGTACATATGTATTTTCAGGGTAAAATCTTCAGTTCTTCCTGAGTCAATATTTGTAAATTCCTGTGTTATCTCTGGTTTGTATCTGAAAACTTTGACTCTAAATAAAAGGTCTAGACTAGATCGGTCAAACTCTAAAAACATCAGCTACTGACAGTCAAGGAACGGAAATAGTACAAATGCTTCCCTTCTCTGTGCCAGTCCCCATCAGCCTCTTACGGCATGTCTGGAGAATCTTTAGACATACATGGAAAGCAAGAAGTATTTTACTTTCGAGAGCAGACAGGCAGAAAGTGAAATCCTCACTCAAAGCGGAATGAATGAGATGTACAACAGAAGATGAACTGAAGCAATGTTAACGTTAGTTTTACAACATAAAGGAACAAAAAAATAATAAAAATCAGTTAAGATAGCAAGTGGGTGGTAAGAAGGTGTTGAGATACTCTTGCTTTCCAGGTGGTATATTGAAAGGATGCCTCTTGGCATTTGTTCCAGTTCATGGTCTGAAGGGAAGGAAGGCTGCAAGTAAATGCCTTACCTGGCTTGTAGGCATCAGCTCCAGGGAATGCAGCAGTCAGTCATGGGATATTGCAACAGACGGTATGCTAATTCCTTCAAGGATTATCAGAAACAAATATGGAACTGCTTGTCCTAGACAGTGTGTCACCTTGTGTGAAGTGTCACCTTGTGTTTTGAGCCTGTTCTTTTGAGATATAAAGCTCAAGACCATGAAGGGCCAGGCTTTTTCTAACATGTGGACAGAGGCACTGCCAGACAGAGAGCTGTAGAGATTTAATAGTGGGCTTCATGTAGAAATCTAGGTTTCAGGCAGAGAACATGGCGTGCATGTGCGCACGCGTCTGTGTGGGTGCAAAATGCAGGGAAGACTGTGGAACCACCGAGATCCAGCTGGGGTGGAGCGGGTACCAGCCTTTCTGCAAAGGCAGCTGCTGAGCTGGTTCTCAGCCAGGTCTGAATTCTGCGGTAACGCTTCTA
>KZ507196.1:6174-37730 GCA_002844005.1 Limosa lapponica baueri
GCAGGCTGTGGCTGCGCGGGCAGGCACCGAGCTGGCCCACCTGGCTGGCTCCGGTCAGCCTGCCCCTGGCACTGGTAGGGTGTCCTAGGAGCGTGGCACAAGGAAAACTGGGCTGACCCTTCATGGGGAGGTCTAAAGGTCTAACAGAAACTGTTAAGTCAGGTGCAGGATGTGTTCTGTGAGCGTCAGCTCTGCCGCTTCCAAACGTGTCCCTGGAGGCAGAAGACAGGTATTTGTCTGATGCTGCTCCCAAGCTAATACCGATGTCAGGAGTAATCTTCAAGCCGGGTATGAGCCAGTTCATGGCTCACTGAGAGCTGTTCATACACCACTGCGCTCCAGCAGTTTTTAAATCATTTGCAAATGTGTGAGGTGCAGTGCAGGAAGGGAAGTCCCAGCTGCTCAGTCTGGTCGCTTCTGCTGTGAGCATCACCCTGTCCCAGCCCGCTCAAAATCCAGCTGAAAAGCAGTGGGGTTCTCCTGCTTCCATCCTGGTTCAGACTCCCTGGGGGGCAGGAACCAGTTCCTAACCTCCAGACTACAGAGCAGCTAATTTTCACCTGTTTATATGTATGGCTACCTTATCCTTCAGCTTATACAATGCCTGCCCAGTGCTGTATTCTTAAGGAAGTCCAGCCAAAGTAATGAATTTTGCCCAAAGAAAACGTACTGTCTTTTATGTTGCATATAAACCGAAATGCAAATTTTAGGGCAAATACAGAACATCAATTTCCATGATGCCCTAAAGCAGGATTTCAGGATACAGCACAGCTTGACAGACTTGTCCAAGTAAAACTCATCATCTGTAGTTGCCTGTTAAATAATCAGAGCTTGCCCTCTTCTGGTCACAAGCAGTTGTATATGGGGATTTTTGGTGAACTTCTGTGAACCTGTGGAAATTATTATCTAAAAGACTCTTTGGCAAATTGTATATTTTAAGAGTTAGTGTTTTTAAAATGTATTTTATTATGGTGTACTTGTTTTCCAAAGTTTGTTCAAAAGTCTGTTGCAGCTATAATAGCTACAAGAAATTTAAGTTGAAACTCGGCTGTTTCCTTATATCACACTTGTCTGGGCTGTGTCGTGGATAATGCCTTTCATGTCCTCCATCTTCAGGAGCTGCCCAGGAGCTTCCTTTTCTGGAACCCATTTGGCCAAAGCCAACCTATTGAGGTCAGAAGACATTTTCCAGCAGCTATTTACTGCCACACAAAAGAAAGGGACCGTGGCCTCACATTGTAGACTTCAAGAAGGTGAATGTTTCCCTAAGTAGATTATCAATTATATGCATTCCTATAGTCTTTATGGACATTTGAATCATTAATGTCCCCAGAGGAAAAGTTAAAGCTCAGATGCTGTCAGAGCATCAGTGGAACACTGAAGTTAGGAATGGCTGAAGCACAGGCCATTTTACTGTGTGTCGGAGAACCCCCTAATCCACGGGGAGTCCATAGCATGCTCTGGTTCCTGCTGCTCACAGATCCATGGGTTACATTTACACCTACACTGTAAGCTGGATTTTAGGGCACTGTGTCTTGTGCCCAAGTCCCAAGTATCGGGGTAAGGGGTGGGGAAGGAGTTCAGTATTTTTCAAGGGCGATAGCTTCAAGGGTGACCATCCTCCTCCTCTGCTGGGACATGAAGTCTTCTTTTCAAATGTGAGAGTTGTTTCATGGTTCATTTAGCCCCTGATAGGCTGGTGGTTTTTGATGCTATCTTTTCTTGCTCTTCCCTATACTTCTTTTATCATATACTCAGTCTTTCTTCTGAGCTGGCTGCTGTGTATTATCTATTGCTTTCTAGACATGTTTGAAAGTTCAGTAATGCAGATATTCTCATAATCATGAGAGTTTTTGATGGTGGTGTTGCAATAGTTGTAATTCTGGCTTGTTCCACGCAAAAATATCAGCCCTTTTTGGTCTTACATCTACCCGTGGTCATGTCGCTCATGCTGGAGTTTAACTCTCAGTGGAGTTAAACCTGGACTGGCTGGACTTGGTCTTCAGATGTCAGAGCCACCGTTTACCTGACATAAAGACCTAGTGTAAGCTGTGCAGTAGACTCAACGGGTATCCTCCAGAAGAAATCATTGCAGTCCCTGGTGTATTTAGAGATGATCCCCAGTTATTAAGACCGACCACTGCATGGCACTGTTGCACCAGCAGCATGGGAAAGATCATCTGAAATTCTCCCCTTCCTTCCCTCCCATATCGCTTCTGCTGAGTGTTCAGCTGCTCCTTCCAGCCCTGAAACGTGCTCGGAACGGGGCTTGTGCTGCAAGGAGGGAGTAGGGCCTGCTCCTTCCCACGCAATCCTCTCTTCTCTCTGCCAAAAACCTGATGGGGGGGTTTGATTTGATGTGATGGGAGCTGACAGCATTTGACTGCCCTAAATGTAGGTTCTAAACCACATCCTTCTTCTGGGAGACAAGAGAGGAGTACTTGTCTTCTCTGTGTGGCTTAAGGTGCTGGGAGTGAAGCTTTTTCCTACACGGATGAAAGTGCTGGTCCCTCCAGCAGAACTGCTGAGAGGCGGATGGGCAGAGGACCCTGTGCCTGTGTATCGGTGGTGTGCTGGGGACTCCGGGGTGGAGGGGCAGACAGGCACGGCTATTTGACTATTGGAGGGTTGAGTGAAAAAACCTCTATGTGACAAGCAAGGTGATAACAAAGGGGAAAAAAAGGCATTGTTTTCAAGGTCTGGATCAGCCATGGGTTTAAACCATACTAGCTTAAGAAACATTTGGCTTGGTTTGAGCATAAATTCCATGGCCTCAGTAGGACCACATGAAGTGTGACAGGTTTGAATGGTTCCTGTTTGCTTACTGGGACGGTCTCCTTGCGGCAGCCCTCACACCACTGGTGGCTCAGCCAGCAGGACGGAGCCCTGCCCGCCCTGGGGGTAGCCCTGCAGAGGCCCCAGGTCAGAAGCACCTTCCCGGGGTGCTGCACGGCCACCCCGCTGCCGAGCCGCGGTGCTCCTCGGGGCGAGGAGGGACCATCCCCGCGGAGCCGTGCCGGGATCCAGGCTCCCTCCGCTCCTGCGGGAGGTCCCCGGCTGCATGGCAGCACCGGCGGCTCACAGCTCACGGCTGGCCGTCTGCGGGTCACCGGAGGAGCGGCCTAATTTTTTTAATCTAAAAGTCCTGAGCACTCCACTTGCCGTTTGATTAAAAAATAAACTGAGATATTTCAGGAGGCCAGAATGCTAATGCTTTAAAAGTGGATGCTTTGAATACTTTATTACTGTTCAAGGAGATATTTAATTGCAGCTCCTCGTGAGAGACCCCTGGCACCAATGTGCTTTTGCCAGCACGAGCAGGAGGGGCTAGGCAGGCAGCCCTAAAGCGAAATATAAGGAAATAATAAAAGGAGTAATATAAGGAAATGGCCATGCTGCAGCTCTCCAGATATTTCATTTTGCTATATTAGATTAAATATGCAGTGTATTTGCAAACAGGCTTACAGACCTTAATAAATTGAACTCTAGACCTACAGCTGCTAAAAGATGCCAGTGAGGAGGAGCAGAGCATGGGTTCTGACACAGGTCTACAGTGCTCACACTGTCTTGTTCTTCACCCGTTTCCCTGGCGCAGTCTCTGTGCCCATGGAGAAGTGTTTCCCAGGTAATGCCCAGGTCTGTGCTGGGGGGAACACGTGCCAGGAACCATCCCAACTGGCACGTTGGATGTGGACACTCTCGTTTGTGGGGGAAGAGAGTTTAGCCCCATGGAGGCAAGGTTGTCTGCCCTGCTTGGCCTCAGCAGCGGAGCTTTTCCGTGGCCTGTTCTCTGAGCAAGCGTAGCCGGAAGGACACACAGGAAAGGGCCTTGAAGCGTGACCAGAGCTTGTTAAGTCAATGGACAGGGAAACGAAACCAAAATCCAGGAGCTCTCAAGTCAAGATCCTGGACCTTAAATTGAAATATACACTTGACTGAATGACCTCTTTTACTGGGGCTAAAACCAATATACAAACTTTGAAGGCTTGGCAACATTGAAGCTCATGACATCCAGATTCAAAGTTTGCTATTTGGCTCCTCTGCCAGCTAAGACAGGGAATTTAGGCAAGGAAACCCAGCTGCCATAACAAGTTGAAGTACTGCTCTTGTTCTGTGGTGCAGAGCACATTGCATACACAGCTGAGCCTCCAGCCTTGCATCTGGATCAGCTTCTGCCCCTTTTTGACTGTGGGCCAAGTCTTCCAGGGACATAACTCGGCTCTGAAATAAAACAGGCTGTGTGGGTCAGAAACTGACTGTTGTAGATCTGGAGCTTTTAGCCCATCTCTCCAAAAGAGCAAGTAAATGATGCCACTTTAAAGGAGAAAACTAATTGTAGAGGCAATTTTTGATCACCTGTCCAGTTCTAAATGGGGTCCGATCCAACTTTATATCTGAGCTCTACAGCTCAACAGCTTCTATAGTGATTTTGTTTTTTTCCATAAATCCTTTTACCCTGAAAATCAGTGTGTTAACAGCCAGAATCTTGCTACAGCTATTCATGTATGTACCCAGAGTTGCACTGTTCACTTTTCTTTCCCCAAATTCCCTTTTTTCCCCTCAATATTGCATCAGGATTAAGGGGTACATGTGCATGTGTGTGCAGCTAGTTCTCTTTTTTAATAAACTCAGTGCTAAAGGTCACATTTATAGGCTCTGCTTATATGGTAATCTTTAAAAACCACCAGCCTCAGCACTGGCAAACATATAGCAGGGATTTGACCTGTATTAGCAGACCAATAGGCCTGGTTTATTAATAGGTCTTATTTAAGTCTCATTTCCATGCTTTTTAGGACTACCTTAGGTTTTTTCTTCACATAGGCACATGTCAGAGAAGTAATGGAGTGAGAGAAGAGACAAGGCCTTTTTCAGTTCACAGAACCCCAATTCTTTATTAATCACAGCTTGCTCACAATGACATACAGGAAAATAGCACTAATGAAGAGTAGAATATGCAGGCAGCAACCTCCAGGGGGTAGGGACAACTTCAAAACTGCAGCTATTTTGGGGACGACGTGTTAGGTTTGGTGATACTGTACTTGGCACAAGCACCCTGTCTAGTCATTCCTCCTGCTTCAGCCCTCGTAGACCTAGATGTCCATCACTAGGAAGGGTTGGCTCACACTGAGGAGTAAAGGTCATGACAAATGGAAGTCAGCAGTGTCAAAAAAAAAAAGGTAACAACTGGCTCATGGGTCCCAGGTGAAATATTCAGTAGCCTCTTGTACTATTACACATGTAATGTGGTAGCATCAGATTACTATCATAGATCATGGCATCTACAGATAAAGCCACTTGATGCTTCTTGTTGCTCCATCAATAAATTTTCAAGTGGTGAATTAAGCTCACTTTACAATTAGCGTTTGTATGGCTGTTTGGCATAATCCAGAATTTGTCATAGCTTGATGGTTACACTGTGCCTCTTGAATTTGCCTCAGACTGATCCCACTTGCTTTCATTCTGTTGCACAGCTGTATTTGCTGCCTCTCTCCTCAAAAACCAGGGGCAACAAGTACCGCATGTGGCAATTTAAGCTCAATTGTAGAGCACACCACAGAGTCCTGTAGTGTGAGTTGCGTTTGAAGAAACTACATTTTCAGAGCCTTTTGTCTTGGACAGCGGGATGTGAAGTCACGATATCTGTGAGCTAGTCACTGCTTCAACAAAGCCTATTGATGGCAAAGCGGTGGAGGTTATTGGGCAATGGCTGGTCTCTAGCACCATAGAACTACTACTGACCTCGTGGTGAGTTGGAATGGAAGTCGCAGGGGATGGAATTAGACGTGAGGTGCTTCAAATGAACAGACCCAGCAAATTCAACCAAGTGGAAATAGACAACATCAGAAGCCTGTTACAGGACATGTAAGATTATGAAATAACTTGCATAATGCAATACTTGTATTTTTTAACAAAAATGTAAGTATTTACAAAATAAGATCCAAGTTTTTTAAACATCAAGCAAATCATTCTGCAAAGAGACCGCATTGGTTTTGTTTTTAGGTTTGTATCTTTTTTAAAGTTTTTTATTGAGTTCTTGATTATTTTTTTTTTTAAACCATGTCATACATTTCCCATACTGATATCGCATGATCCATAATAATATAGGCAGGGGGAGTTTACTAATGGTGGGGATGGGTCACATCCACCATTGCTGTTTTCAGCCAGACAGTTCCACCTGGAGCTCCTTGTTTCTACGGACCTCTGCAGCATGCCTCTCCTGGAAAACATCAAGAAGGGAAAAATCAAACCTCTCTCATTCCGCCGGTCCCAATAACAACCTATTTAGGTTGTGCATTTGATGTTTGTGCAAAATTTGTTTCACAGCACAACCATCTGTAAAGGACAGAACTTAGCAGGGGTATCATTCACCAGACCAGCCTGAGGCACGTTCGATGCTCATGCTCTGGAGCTCAGTCTTTGATCTGATGTGGCCTTTCCATCCTCCCCACCCCACAGAGTTTCAATTTGAAGGCCCACATAGAGAGGTGCTGCTTGCAGCATAAAACGTGCCACATGCTCACATTTGCTCTTTGAATTCCTAGAAGTTAAACTAAACATAGTGAAGGATGAGTGGGCTTGAATTAATTGCTTGCGCACTGTATGCAGAAGAAGTGTTAGTTACTGTGTTATCTGTAGCTTTTAGGAACCATAAATAAAGGTCCAAGAATTTAGTTCCACCACGATGGGTCAATCTGAACATCTCAAACATCCCCTTAGACCAAAGGATGAAGCTAGCTGTCCTCCCCATTCTCTCTCTGGGACGCAGTTACCAAAAGTCAATGCTAGACCCTTCTGTCCGCTTTCAGCCGTCTTCCTTTTTACAAAAGCACTCATAATTAATTTAGATTTATTTGAGCCATTGTATACCCAGATACTTCTGTGGAAATGGGCCTGTGGTCAGGAACAACAGCTGTCAAATGAATTTAGGAATGTTCTACTTGGGATGTTTATAAAACTATTATTTTTGGCAACTTCTTGGTTTTAGGGTTTTTGGTTTATGCCTCTCTCCTTTCAGCTGTCAAACTATCAGACTTTTACCTCTTGTGTCTAGTCACTGAAAAAAAAATCCCAGACAACCAAATGACAAGCACAAGGTGATTACGAAAGGGAACATCCATCTCTAGCTGACTTCACTTTAGGGCACTCCTAGCTATCTCCATGCACTAGAGGGTCTTTAATGGTCAAAAATTCACTGAAGTCAACAGTTATCTTTTTATTGTCTGAGTTGGACTATGGATCACAGGCCAAGACAGCTCATTGCATCAACTGACTGTAAATCACAGTTTCTTATAAGATCCATCATTCTGAATGCCAGATTTTATACAGGACTTGTTCCTTGCTCCTGATAACTGCAGTATCCAGAAGTTATCTTTGATTGAAGGAACTTCTAGGCCCTCAGGGTGTTCACAGTTCTGTGTAACTTTTGAAGATTTGGACCCAGATATCTCACTTCTTCTTTTCCTGCATATTCGAGGTTCACTTTTGGTGTTGGCAAAACCGTATAGTCATGCAATTTTTATTTACTGGTCTCTACAAATATTCCTAAATGAGTTATTGTCATCTTTGTTCAGAAACCTTCTTTGGGTTTCATGCACATATACCATCATATTACTGTGGAAACAGGGCTTAACAGTCTGTTAACATTAACCTGGGACAAAGAGTTGCTTCAGCTGTCCTTCCCATTTCCTTGTGGACTTTAAGGATGGCTAATTGGCTTTTGCCTTTGTTTTCCTAAGCTTTGGGATATGTGCCTGCAAACTAATCTAATGCAAAAATGTCCAGTTATCTGGGTACAGTTCTTAAGCTCAAGAATTATCCCATTTTCGTAGTCACTTGTAACATCATCCTTTGGTTTCTGTTGTTTCGTCCCTGCTCTCCAGGACTTTTGTCTCCATCAAAGAAGCAGAGGTGCTTTTGGGAAGACCTCATTGAGACCTCTGAGAGCTATTTTTTTCTGTTAATCAATTTACTAACATATTAGAAAGTTCATCATTGGGAGAAACAAGTGATCACTCAAAGAGAGCTAATTAATTTTTTCTTAACACTTCTAAATCCTTATTTGCACGTTTCCCTCTCTTGTGTGGAAGGGTTGTTTTGGAGAAGGGCACCCTTGATCCTGCACGGTGGGGTTTGTGATGTACTGGTTTCCTCTGGCTGTACCAAAGAAAATTTGCTCTCTTTTAGCATCAAGAACTGTGGAAGAACAGGCCCCTTTCGATATATAGAAAAGGTTTTATTCCCATGTTTTTCCACCTTTCTCCTCAGAGAAATCAAGAACTACAGACACAGGACAACTGTTTGATTTGATCAATGACTTTTCTTAAAAGCCAAAATCTAAACACAAGTGACCTTTCATTTGTTCACAGAACTTCTTAAAAGCTAGAAAATTAGCCTTTCTCTGGAGACAGTCCAGCAAAGGGCCATCAGGATTAAGGAACTGGAATATCTCTGAGTCCCTCCAACGAGGACGGGCTGAGAGAGCTGGGACTGCTCAGCTCAGAGAAGAGAAGGCTCAGGGGGATCTCATCAATGGGTATAAATTCCTGAATGGAGGGTATAAAAAACCAAGCTCTTTTCACTGGTGCCCAGTGACAGGACCAGAGGCAATGGACACACACTGAAACATGGGATGTTCCCTCTGAACATCAGGAAACACTTTTTCAGAGTGAGGGTGACTGAGCACTGGCACAGGGTGCCCAGGGAGGGTGTGGAGTCCCCATCCTTGGAGATATTCAAAAGCTGCCTGGACATGGTCCAGGGCAACTGGCTCTGTGTGACCCTGTGGAGGCCTCTTCCAACTTCAACCCTGCTGTGATTGTGTGATTATAGAGGTTCAGCCTTTTTCAAAAGCGAGTGGTGGCTTAGATAGGCATCAGGGGCTCCAACTTAAAAACTGCTCAAGTGTAGCACCTGAGATAAGAGCTACCCACAACATCTCTTCAAAACATTGATTAGATTTTCTGCTCTAGTCTAAGGTGAGGAGTGATGGTGTGGTTACCTTCTCTTGGAGACGTTCAATAAGAGCAGCTAAATTAGCTTCACGGTTTTCTTTGATCTGTTCCATTTTCAGTATCAGCTTTTCCTCTGCCATTTTGCTGAAGTTATTGTTCTCCTCCAAAGCCTTTTGAAGCACTTCTCGCTCATGTTCTCTCTTCTCTGCCAGATGTTTCAGCACCTGGGCCTCCTGGGACTGGAAACAGAGAAACATGTGGTTGAAATGAAATAGTCATGTGGAGAAAAAAAAAAATGCCCAGTTCACTGTGTTTGGAAACTGTGCAAAGTGTGTTGCTTTGTTGTTAATGCGCTGGTTGGAGAGATCTCTTCTGTGTATAAACCCGATTATCTTCAGTAACAGGGGCCTGGAGGCACTGGCTGAGTGCGGGGCACAAGCCTCAGGCGGGCACAAGCCTGAGCACTTCTGTCCGTGAGAGACCCTGTCCTGTGTCACTGTCCTGGGCATCTGAGCTCCTGCAGGGGCTGCTCAGCCTCCCACAGCTGCAGTCTCTTAGCTATGGGCTTTTTATGTGCAGAGATGCGAGGCCAGGGCTGCAGGCGTGTGTGGTGCTGAGAATCAGGTGGCTGACACAGGAGATGTGCGTTTTTCACCTGGGTTGGACTATCCCTTGATGTGCTTGAATAGTTAATAGCAGGCTTTGAAGTTTGCTGTAATGAAAGACAGACAGAATCAATTCAGACAATGTTTTTTCCCCGTGATACTTTTGTGTGGCTTCATCTCATTGACTAGGAAGGGAAGAAAGGTTTTTATTCTATAGAAAATAACAAAAAAAGCTATTTAAGTTAAAAATTCACATTTTGCAAGGAACATGAAAACTGCAGGTAGGAGTTAAGTGGGTGCAGCCTCTGTGCAACACTGTGTTATTCTTCCTTGTAAACTCATTGCTCAGAAGCATAAGCTTTGTTATTTATTTTAAATCCAACTATTAACGCGAAACCACTCATCCTAGGAGAGAAGCCAAAGATCTTGCAGCATTGGGCCCATCCTCCAGGCAAGCCTAGTTGAAAAGGCAATGTGTTTCACAGGGGTTATTTGGAAAAGATAAACAACATTGTGTGCTTTTGGATAAAATAAATGAGAGGGAGCACAAGAAGCAAACAGAAAACAGGGAAAAAAATATGGCTCCGGGAAGCTAAGTGTGTATTTCAGTGCAAATCACAACACACTGTTGCCTTTGTTATCTGCAAAAATGCATTGGTTTAAGGCCTAAATTAAGGGCTTTAACCAATAATTACAACTAGTGGTAATGAATCCTATTAAATTCTATTGTGTGGCTTTAAATGCAGTGAAAAAGGTTACAGTTCCTTCACATGAGCGAGATCCAACTAGGAGGAGAAAACAAGTGTTTTAACCGAGGTAAGATGTGCACAAAGCCCAGTGCAGTGACGGAGCAAATGAAGCAGATTCTAGAAAAGGCTGCCGAAGCCAGGCAGACACTGGACTAAAACATCTCTGTCTTTGTGAGGCTGCAATGTCTTGCTTGAGATCCGGGGTAAAAGTGATTTTTACCCACCTTGGCCACTTAATTTGCCTGGTCACATCCTGGTTGCAGTTAAACGCTGATGACCTGGTGGCAGTTAAATGCTGATCCCCGGAGCGCTTGCTGAGGGGAAAGGTCTAATTGAAGGGTTGGTGCCTTGCAAAATCTCCTCCTGGCTCCTACCTCCCTTGTAGCGTATGCTGAACAGGTAGTAACAGAGCAAGCACTTTTCAGGTCTCTGACTCAGAGAAAATAACTGTTGTGCCAGCCAAAAGATGGTACAAATGGGAACAAAAAGTGCCCAGCCGGGTGCAGCCAGAGCAGAGGGGGTTCCACTGGTGGGGAATGGAAGGAGAATGAGCCAAGGGCAAAAAGAGCTGGGCAAAGAAGGACTTTTGTGGACTAATTGAAAAATCATGAAAGCCCCATAAGTTTAACAAAAACATCAATAATTTTAATAAACATAAGAAAAGGTTATTTTTAAGCAAAATATTTGATTTCAGTTACTTAGCATTTAATGTTTCTTTACCTGTAAGCTATTTCAAAAATGTAAAAAAGGCAATTTGAAAGATTTGTTACAATGTAAAACTGAAAAAATTGAATATCTTCATCTTGCTTTACTGTTCTGGACCAATTTGAGTGGCTCAGTTTGACCAGTGCTTGTGAAGTTATTCTGCATTTTCTGTTTAATTTAATATTCAATGGCAACATTTAATCTACTTTTGGAAAAGCTATCGTCATTAACTTTTGGTTGCTGATATTAATTTTGTGAACCCTTTGTTTAAGTGATCTAAAAGTGACTTTGATAATCTAAGAATCTATTTCCATTCCTGTTGGGAGTTTCAATAGAGAATATACTATGATCTGTATTGTAATGTCCTTTCCCATGAAATGTTTAATAAGTGATTTGTTAATTTGATAGGCTAACATTTCATGATGTTTAAATATGTATAAATAATGTGTCATAAAATCAAGCATTGTCAGACTTGGAAACCAGACATTTCCAAGGACGAATCCAGGGCCCATGGAGATGCTATAATTAAAAGATTTGGACTGTGCCTATAAGCAGCATTTTTTAAAAGAACATTGGCTCTCAACAGGAGGTAGCAAAATGCCTTTGAGACTTTGGGGCTTTTGCCCATTTTTTAGGTTTTGTTTTCTTCCATTCAGACCCTTTGCCTTCTGGAACTGCTTCTTATTATCATAAATCCAGTGAAAAAATTAGAGTTCCATATCAAAGTACACAGAGTTCTGGAGGGTATGTTGGCAGACAACACATTCAAAAGTAATTTGTCCACTAATGCATGATAATGAAGGAGATCCTTATACTCCAATTCAGTATTTTCTGGATGCAAATTGCATTGGCACCAGTAAGAGTCTGAGTGAGAAGTTAAATCAGGCTTCAGGAACTGGCTGCACACTCCTAATGCCATTTTCCTTTACTATATGCCTTAACGGCATTCCTTTTCCTCCCTCAAAATATTCAAGGTACCCAGGACTGGTTCAAAATAAAGGGATCCCCCCCCACCCAAACCACCCACTGGGTAGAGTCTCATGTAGACTGACATCCCTCTTCTGACGCTGTTACACCCCAGCTGGGAGCCTGCCTGTTTCCGTGGTGTCAGACCATTTTTGAAATCGCCTTACAACAATTTTGGAAGGCAGTTGCTATGTTTTTCTACTGGGTTGTCAAATGATTTTCTGTTTCCAACACATTTGGCAGAGGAACTTGGCCACCCTGTCTGTTCAAAGTCTACTACACATCCAGAAATGACTGAACGAATGACCCCAGATGCCTTGTGGGGCTGGGATTAATAGGCTCCCTTTGTTGTTTGTGTTGGCTTTTGACTGCTGCCTTTGGACTCCTGTGGTCTTGGTACAGGATACCAACATAGGTAGGAAGTTTTTATTCCAAGTTTATTTTCAACAATGTATTGTTTGAAGTGCTGGAAAGGATATTCTCAAATCCTTGATAGCCCATGTTCTAACACACTTGTGAATGGCTTACAATAAGTGCTTCTTCTACAGCTGTTGTGAGAAAATGAGTAAAAGAGGCTGGAAATGGGATGAAAGATAAAGAGGATTAATGAGGAGATAAAAGTATGGAATGGAGGAGAAAGGAAAAAAAAATACTCAAGGGGGAATATCCAGAAGACTTCTTAAATATATCAAGGCATAATCAATGCAGGTACGGATGCAGCCTCTAATGCTAGCTGTGGAGGAATAAACCTGTTTCAAAAAATTCTCGGTACAGACACCTGTGCTCCTAGAAATGTACTACTGTGCCAATATGATGGGCAATGCAGGCAAACTCCTCTGATATTCATGTCATATTTCTAAAGGGACACGTGCACCCCCAGTTTTCAGTGATGAGTATTTCAAAAGGAAATCCACATCTCATTGTTAGCTGGCCATAGGTAGATGCAGACAAACTAAATACTCACTTTATGAGCAAAATTACTTATGGAAACTGGCTTTGGAGATACATATATTTTTAATTATTACTCACCAGAAGAAAATTTTACTTACCTGAGTAACAGGTGCTTTATTTTCTCACATTTATCTATTTTTTTTTGCACATTCAAATATTGAGGTCATTTATGCAGAGATAAAATTAAAGGATTACTTTTAAGCAAGAAAATTGCTCAGACAACTACTTTTAAACTGGGAATTTCAGCTTGACTGCATTCACCCAACGGTCTTACTTAGGAGGATGTATGAGGCACCCTACCAGTCATGAGAGCTCCACTTTCATAGCACACTCATTCACTGGCTTGACTTTTTAAAATTAAATTGTTCAGCAGAAGCTGCATTAACCTTGGTATTCTTCAGTGCATTGTGTGTTTAAGAGATACTACTAATGGAGCAGAATGCAGAGACAGGGTTAAAGGCTTCTACTGCAATGGAAATGCCAAGGTGAAGCCTGGATATCAATCAGAAGGAAATGGTGAGTTGAAGCAGTGATGTTTTCAGGGGAAGAAATTGACGTTGGGATTTTTCCATGTAAAAGCAACGGAATGGACTGAAGTTAGACCTCACTCATGGCACTGGCTTCCTCAAACCTCTGCGTTATATCTATTTCCTCACGGGGAATACTTCTGTTTGTAGCACATCAGCATCTGTTCTGGCTGTTGCGGGGACTCGCAGTCCCGAGCAGTGAGCACATACAGAGAGAGGCAGCTCTTCTCCCAAAGCAACCACAGTCTAGAGAGACACGAGGAAGAGGGTGATGCTCCTGCTCCATGGGGTCACAGAGCAGAGGAGTGAAATGGCCATTTGGCAGGAGAGCCAGAGACATCTGAGCTGTAACTGTAAGTGAAGTCCTGCTTCTACTGAAACAAGATGGTGCAAAATTTTGCCTGAATTCAGATGAGAATCGTTTCTGGGGTTTTTTTGGTTTGTTTGTTTTTTTTTTTTGTCCAGTCTGCCAAAGAACCTTTGGGTCAGACTGAAAAAATAAAGAGCCCATCCACAATGTGATTCAGGAAAACTCAGTCTCATCCTCAACTGGCACAAAATCGCTGCTCTTGGGGTTGTGACCCATGGGGGTGAACATGGCGTATCGGAGGGATGTCAGAGCCCTCTGTCTGATGTTACCCTACCTGCTCATGAGGCACTTCTTGATCTGCTGCAGTTTGAGACCTGGCATTTTAAAGTTAATGAAGATCAATGGCAGTTTGCCTTATCACGGAATCACGGAATTATCAGAATTGGAAGGAGCCTATAGAGATCATCTAGCCCAACCCCTCTGCTAAAGCAGGATTGCCCAGAGCACATTATGAGCAAAGCCCATGACAGAGTGCAGGGAGAAGCTTTGCAGCGTTGGGGTGGACGTTGTCTCTGCTCATGACGCCATGGGCTCTGAGATGGACCCTGGTGCTTAGCACCTAACCGTCTCCAAGCTGGCAGCAAACATCTTCCTGTGGGCACATACCCATAGGCTTACGTTTTTCCCATGAGGAACTGCAAAGTGGCTTGCAGTTTTGGCTATGTCTTGTAAATATTAGGGGTGAAGCACAATGCATAGAAAGGCTATGGAGATCAAAATGGGGCAGAAATTCCCGGTTCCAGTGCTGACTCCACACGTATTGCTGGGACCTTTACATGGAAAAGCTCTTCATGCTTCCTTGCCTCTCCGGACAAGCACTGACATGACCGAACAGACTCAGAAAGGGAGATCAGCAGATGGGCAAGACAAATAGTAGCAGACAAATGTCTGGGGCAGTGCCTGCCCTCTCTCACATCCTACTCGCTCACAAACTACAGGAAACCAAGGAGGAGAATAGGAACAAGTTGGAAGAACAAAGAAAGCTCCACTTTTGCCAGGGAAGGTCCCTCCTCGGCCTCTCCTCCCATCAGTTTTGTAGGTCCTGGGCAATGTCTAGGAGGGAATATCTGTCCCCTGTCTCCGCTTTGGTGAAGCCTTTCCCCCAGCAGCCTGGCTGTGCACCGGTGGGACGAAGAATGGGAGGCTTTTCCACTGCCGAAGGAGAGATGTGTCAGGAATACTGAGACGTGCCTCTGGGCAGGCTGTGGGGTGGGCTCCAAGGGGCTGGAGCCCGATGCAGAGCGAGGCCACCACACTGGCAGAGATGCCCTGGGGCTGCCAGCCTGGCCCGGGCTGGGCTGCACGGGGGGCTGCTCTTGTGGCATTTCACAGTAATGGTATTAAAAACTCATGTAGCCATAAGTCTACATCCCCCAGCATGAAAGTTAAAAAATATGACTGTTCTCCTGCGTCCTTCATGGCGCTAAGCACTAGGGATGAGCCTGACTCAATTTCATCCCAAGACAAAGCCATTAGGAGGATTTAATTACATACAATTTCTCTCCCATAATCCAAAGTCTAGTAGGAACGTGCGTCCCTTTAGTGTTTCATTTTTCTGCCAGTAAGTTGAGCATGGGCAGTAAAATATATATAATTCGACATATGGCTTTTAAAGTGTGTATACCAAGGGTAATGATAAGCTGAACATTCAAGGCCAATAGGTAAAAATTAATAAAGGTTAAAGATGCTGTAAAAAATAAACTTCTGCTCCATACAATGTCACTGTGCTCTAATTTCTTAAGTGGGAAGGATGAAAAGATCTTTCTGATTATCCACCAAGGTGGGAAAATATAGCACACATATGCCAAAAAAATAATGGGATAATAACGACGTGCTGTAAAGAGGATTTTATAAATGGAAAGGACAAATTTGTAACTGCCCCAAATGGGGCCAGATAAAAATGCCTCAGGTGAAGTTCTCGGCTTGGTCTGAGAGTATGAGGTCACAGGGACTGCCAAGTGAGGTAAAGAAAAAGGAGGAGAAAAGGAAAAGTCCTGTAAAAGCTTGTAAGGGAATAAACAATAATGCTGAGCAGGAAACAGTGTAGGCAGGAGCCTGCTGAAGTGCATGAATTGCTGTAGATGTTCTTGTGAGTTTGAAAATTTATTAATGAATGCTGCCTAATTAACAGAGCAGAACCTAACTCCTAAACAGTGTGAAATCAATTAGTATTTTTTCCAAAAAGGCAATTCTCATCCATTAGTTATACTTGATTTTAATTAGAACTGTGCTGGAAGGACACGATGTGGAATGGCCATGCCTGGTAACTGCTGTACATAGATTGGAAAGCACGATAACGACTGCAGTGCTGGATGTCAGAAAAAGTCTGTCTGGTTTGTCTCACAGCAGAAAGTGGAAGATGCTTAGGGAAAGTGTAGATGACTATATGCATACACACATATATACACACATACTCCTAGCTTCCAGCAGTCACCAGGTTACATACTTCTGGAGCCAGAGGTTGCATCCATGTAATCATTTTCTACACGACAGTGCTCTATCCATTTTTCCATTATCTTTTTGAAATAAATAATATTTTAATAATCTCTAAATAGTCTGTGATAACAAATACAGCTTGATTAAACAATGCATGGAAAGGTGATTCCCCCTCTCTGTTTTGAAATTGCTGTCTGATGATTTCATTGAGTGTTTTTTCCCCTTTGGATTGTGTGAAACAGAATATAATTGCTCCTATTCATCTTCTCATTACCATTCATGACTTTGTAGACTCCTATCTTATCTTCCATCTGTTGCCTCTTGCCAAGCTTAAATGTGGACTATTTCATTTACCTTCTTATGGAAGATGTTCTGTTCCTCTGATTACTTTTTTATCCTTCTCTGCAGTATGCTCTTTTTCAGGCAAAAAATGAAGGCAATAGTTGAGATATGGGAGCACCAGGGATTTTAACAGTGAGGTAATGGAGTTTTCTGCTTTGTTCTTTGTTCCTTTCCCAGCAATTTCGGCTGCAATGCTAATGTGGAGGATCTTGTCTATTGAAATAACTCAGTCATGTGTTCGTTCCAAATTAATATAGTACCAAGGGAAAGAAATGGCAGGTGTCTGTATTGCGATCACTGATTACCAGTTTATTGCGTAATGAGTTTTTCTTTAGGAAGAAATGAACAGTAATGAAATCAATGAAATGAAATCTCTGGGACATTCAATTTCTATTTCCCACTAAGTGTTTGCATAATAACAGGTTTCTTAATTGCTGCCATTGCATTCTGTGTCTGTGTCTTTACTCGAGTACTCGTACTTGGTACAGAGGCACTTCACAGACTGAGTCTTTGGGGCATATCATCATTTGGGTGGGTGAAAACTCATACTTCTGGGCAGACTCTAGTGCAAATGCATACTCCTTTCACACACAGCCATGTCCTTTTACTGAAACAAATACTCCGGCAGAAGCAATAGTGCCAATGTGTGTGCAGTAGAAGCACAGAGTCTTGTGTTAGTGAGGCAGAAGAAATGGCAAATGTGGCAACATTTCAGTATTCCCTAAAATAATTGTTTAAATTAGTGAGATCCAGAATAGTCAGGTTTCACTGCAAATCAAAACCGAGGGCCAGGTTTTAAGGACCTGTCAGTAATCCAGATCTACTGGCTTCAATGGACTTGCAACTCACCACACACCAGCACAATCACTCCTTTGGGTTTCTTGGAAGTGACCCCATAGCAAAAAGAAACATGGATTAACCAGGACAACATATGAACACATCTTGAGTGTTCTGTGGCCATTGCAGCCAGCCATGACTTTCCTGAAATGGTGCAACACAGCATCAATGCTGGGCCCGTACAGACCACTACTAATTTTCAAGACTGGCAATTCAGGCTGGCAGCGGTGACTGTCTCATTGGCTTTCCCTGTCATCCTCCAACTTATCTGATCTGGGATTTGGACTTTTATCTTCTGGGACAAAAAAAAAGAAAAGGCTAGCTATCTGAGCTAGCTCTGACAGAGCAAATAAAGACCTCTTCAACACATCAGTCATGATGAAAGCCAAATAAAGAGTTAATGTGGACTTCCTACTGCTTGCAACCTGCGTTCATGCTAACCTTTGTGAAGAAGGAGTAACAACCCTTCCAAACCCGATGTGACAAACGTTTGATTATCAGACAAGGTTTTACCATTATGGGTAAGGTCATAAAGAAGGAAAGTCTTGGTGTGTAGATAACCCTACAAGGCCAACTTCTAGCACTGTGGAGACCTTTCCTCAATAGCTGTGCTATGCCAATGTCTTCACCCAAGTGTGTGCTGAATGACACGGAACACTCTTTATTCAGGGCTGACATGGCTCTGCACTTTATAAATAAGACATTTTAGCTGCCTGGGGCAGACCTTGTGAGTAATCTCCACGGGCACTACAGGGAGCCAAGATCTGGTAACCCAGGCAGTAGCTGTTTGAATTGCACATCCGTCTCTTAGACTGAGACACCAGAAGAATTGCACTGGTTTCCAGCAACTATTACAGATGCTCTGGATGGACCCCTTACTCTCACACAGTGAGCATGCATATTTGAGCCCTCTTGGGCCTCCTGCCCAAAGCTATCTGTATTTTGTGATGCACAATCCCCAAGCATCAAAACCAGTGAGGTTTGTTAGCAAGCTGCAGGCAGAAAATAAACTCATTTGTTTTTTTAAACATGTTAATAATTTGTGTCCATGCAGGCCACTGTGAGTTAGCAATGGCAATGGAAAACATATCGATGAACAGGAAACTTGGCTGTTACTCTGTACACTGTCAGGTCTAATTACTAGCATTTTTTTTTAATGAAAGATACCTTTCTCCTCTCCTCTGCAGCCTCCAGCTTTTTCTGGATCTCCTCAAGAGAGAGTTCTTTCTTCTTTGGAGAAGCTAAAGTTCGTGGCGCTTCTGACACCGGAGACGGCGGCTTTAGGATCAGTTCAAAGGCCTGGCCCGAGGCACGTTTGTTGATTTGTTTCACTTCCATGTCTGCACAATAAAGTGAGAAATGGTAAACCCTTCAATACCTCAGCAGTATTGAGGAGAGGAGCAGCACAGACCTCACTAGGACCAGAAGTGCAGACAAAAGATTTAGCATCTTTGCCTTGGGCATTTTAAATGCAATGACAGATTATGGGCTGAAAACTGTTCTCAGAAGTACATTCCATTTTATCTGCAATAGTTTAATTATACCTTAATCTCATAAAGATAAAAACGTACAGTGGTTTTGGAAGCTTATTGGGGTTCTTTGTCATTTCACGCCCCCTGCAAGCAGTGCCCAAGCTGATTAATTTTTTAAGCGTGCTTTCATCTTTTCTTGGTTTCCTTGGGAATTCTGTCTGCTGAGAAGAGCTGTAATTTTCAAATGGGCAGTAGGAAAGGCACAGCTCAGTATGGGAGGGCTAGCTTTGAGAGTTTAGTTAGCTGCTATTAGGAGCAACATCCAGCATCATGGGTAATACACGATCAATAGAAAGTAATAGCCAAAACCAGCAAATGAGTTGTTAATTCAGCAAAACATCCACTGACTAACATTATGGACTGGGACAGTGAACTGAATCATTTCCCAGCAGCAGCACATTATCTGACCTGCGGGATGATTTCCAGTGAAAGCCACTCACCATCATATTTATAGATGTTCATGTTGCGAGGTTCAGGGTAAAAACAGGAGCAGATCAGGGAGAGCATGGACAACTCCTTCATCTTCTCCTTGTAAGCTGAAACAAGACACATTGTCAGCACGCTCCACTTCCCCAGCTCCTCCTTAGCGAATCTCTGACCGAGGGGACTGGCTGGGGCCCAGCAAGTCTGCTCTATCAACCACCTGCCAGATTTCTCTAGAATATTTGCTCTCAACTATTTCTTCTGAACATTGAGCCTTTATCAAATCACACACGAGATGCTCGGTACTGCAGAGACTGCTTCTGATCTCCTGTATGACCTCAGCCTTGAGTGTAATGCAGACAGTCCTTTCTGGTTTACGGAAAGTTAATCTAGCTACCAGGAAATGTATTTAGCATTGGAGGAGTGCCATGACTCCAGTCTCTCATGGCAGGTGGAGAGAAATGAAGCTCTTACAAATTCTCTGACGTATCCAAATGCAATTGAGAACAGCTCTGAAACGCTGCCCATGTGTTGCCATAGGCAGATGCTAAAGACATTATCTGTTACAAATGAAAATGTCATCCAGATAATTAAAAATAAAACCAGAAATGAGGATATATTTATCAAATCCTTTGCAGACTGTCCTTGATATGCATAACCACTTGAAACAAAGCTTTTCTTTCCTCACTTACTGGCCAAAATACATTGCTTCCATACTCAGGTCTCGTGTATATCAGCTGATGCAATAAGTGCCCTTGTAACTTACCTTCATGGTGTTACCTTTACTGACTTTGTAATGCCTACCGGCCCCAGTCACGGACTGAGGAAGAGCTGGTCTAGAAATGGTGATACCAACACCAACCATTATACAATGTCATGCATTCACCCTTTCTAATTGCTGTCATCTGTAAGGAGGGAAATAGACTCGTATCTTGTCGCTTGGCAGGTCAATGACAGAGTTCAGACTTGAGCCAGTTCCTGAGTCCCCAGGCGATACCCCAGCCACTGCCCACGCTGCATAAAGTATATATATTGGGGGGGGGTGGGGGGTGTTGCTTCAAAATTCCTCTTGGCACACAGAAATCCCTGCTACTATCAAAGTCATATCTACAGATACAGACACATATTTGTACAAGTATGTGAAAACATGGCTTAAAATATAACTGCAGCTGAAAGTATTGTACTTAACAAATTAGACCAAATTAATCCTTGATGTTACGAAAGGAAAATCAGACAGCCCTATGATCTTCAAATTGTGGATACATATGAAATTATCATTCCACCTTTCTCATGGATGCTTTTGTGCTTTTTGAATTTGTTTTTGCTATTCAGAGAAGCTGCTGAGATTGATGAGGGCTTGAGAGCCTTTGGATGCTGTTCAAAATGGTGGTATTCAAATGATCTATTGGTTCAGGAACGGATTTCTAACTGTCAGTGGATAATTAATCTAACTAAGTTTTGCACAGGGGCCTCCAATAATGGACACTGAATAACCCTCCTAAAGGACATACAGCTGTTCGGAAGCCGTTGGTGAATGCCAGCATCTCAGGTCAAGAAGGTACTGAAGATTTTGTTTTCTTTGAACTGAGGTTGTCAGGGAACCTTGGACTTGACAAGTTTTTTAGTTTGGAACATAAGTACCAACTTGCAAGGAATAACTCAAAAATCCTCTGAAAAGACAAATGATGTCCAACTGAAGTCTGTTAATAGTCAAACATAGCGATATGTTCATTTCGGCCAACAAAGCATTTAACCCCATGCGTAATTCTAAGCGCACAGGTGTGGTTGTCCAGCCTGTCCTTTGAGGAGGGCTTGCCCACGGCACCGGAACTGCATCCTGTTCATGGGGGAGCGGGCGCACAGCAGACCCCCGGGCTGCCTGGGAGGCTGCTAAACACACGGAAAACGGGTGCGGGGTTGAGCGGTCAAGACATGAAGCTGAAAGCTCGAAGCTGAAAATTCTAGTACAAAGTCTGCTAAATCCCTGCTGCAATGTATACCTTGAAATAGTTTTATAGAAAGATACATACACAGCAGTGTCCGGGGAATCCTGCCTTTTGGGGCCTTTGTTACGGTTTTTTTTCCTTGACTGACATTGATTATGTCTTGTTTTCTAACAGCATTTAAAACAATTAGAAAAAGGTGTTTATTCTCCCAGTTTGTCATCTGCAAAACATGGCTGGAGAAAGACAAGGACGTGCTCAGCTCTCCTTCCTTTCAGCACAGTAACTGCACTGAAAGCACACTGGCAAAATGATTATCCTATTTCATTCTGGCCACTGACAGGATGACTTTCCATGCTTTACAAGCGTTACATTTTCTTTATGCATGGTGTTGATTTAGTCTCTATTTGCCCTAGAAAGTCCTTCAACCATAGTTGGAGCTCGGCTTGAATACTTGCAGCAAGTTCTGGAGGTGTCTGCAACCCTGGGAACCAAACACCACCAGGGTGACAGAGGAAAGCCTGGGAAGGATTCCCCCTCTGCCTTGGGTGGACACTGGGAGAGTATGAATGCATCGTACTCCTGAGGTGAATTCCTTCAGAAAAAGTACTGCTTTTTCTGTTGGAGACCTAAGGGCTGAGGGCCTCAACAGAACTGAAGGACCTCCTCGGCACTGTGACTTGTTCCTCTTGACCAGGCAAAGAACGGCTTATTTGGCGGCACTGAGTAACAGCAGCCCTGCTCTGCTCAGCTGTCCTTTTCTTAAAGTGCCAGACATTTAAAAAAAAAAAAGCAGTAATGTTAGTGTAGTTGGTGGTTTGATTAGAGTGGCTGGCCCTGTCACACGGATTGAACAGGGAGATAACTCTGCTTTCCCAAACCCCAAGGAGTTACTGTTTTAGCCGTGGAAGCCTATTCTCTCAGAAAAAAATATTTTTCTATTAAAAAGCAGGAGAGACAGGCCAGAAAGCCAACAGCACAGCATTTATGCCATCTGCGTAGTACCTCTTGTGTTAACTCAAATAGGCACAAAAATTATCTGTCTTAGAGTGGAGCTTTTAAAAACCCTTGAAGACAAGCAGTGATTGCAACAAAGTTTATTTTCCAAATGTGTTTCAACTGGTTTGCTGATTATATAGCTCCTTGTGCAGTCATGTAGGGAGCATACCATTCCATTAACTGGGCAAGTTAAATGAAGGAGAGTAAATGATGATAATCATAATACTACAAAAGCTTTGATAGGGAAATTGCTGGGAAAGACCAATGTTGACAGAAGACAGCAACATAATGTTCTTAGTTAAACAAGCAGCAAGATTTAAATGTTTAGATGCATTAAAACCTTCAAAGTTGGGCAAGAGCGGAGCACTGATTTTTGCTAAAAGCAGAAAGGATTTCAGTATTATCAATTCTTGCAGGTTTGCTGTGAATATCCTCGTATTTACAGGTCTTCTTAATTTCTGAAGCTGTGTGATTATTTCAGAATCTCATCTATTTTTTTAAATTAAATCCTTGCACTCTGAGTTGCAAAGAAAGCTTTAGAAATATTATCTAATGCCCCTAAAAGCTTTGACAGCTTCAGAGAAGAAGAAATTCAGCTTTGAAGCTCAAGAATGCATGATTTCTCTTTTTCTGAATGAGTCCCAAATGCACCTAAATATCAATCTCACCGTTTTCTCAAACTTCGGGCATTATACTTAGCAGCTCTGTTTAGGAGCTGTGAAACCCCTCCCTGTGTTGGGTGAACGTTTCTGTGCTCTTTCTTTGTGGGCTCTTTACTTGCTGGTCCAGGTAAGATCCCCCGGAGGCTCCATCTGCACGAGCCAGCAGGGAAGCAGGGCAGGGCTGGATTCCTGGAGGGAAACAATTCTAAGCACTCTATGCCCATGATGTAAGTATTTTGAGAGTCTTTTCTTTACAGTAGTTTGGTCCCATGGTCTGAACAACCATTAATGCCTGGAGCACGGTAGAAGCAGTGCTAATGCACATCTTGCAGTTTCGTTACCTCTCCAGGAAACCAGTTTGCTCTGCAGAGTGAACCAAAGCCTGGCCAGCTGTGGTGTTTAGACGATTCTCTTTGACAGTGCTCTCCTGATCTCAAATAATATACTTATTCACATACATCCCACTTATATACTTATTCACATTCCTCCACTATTGTAAGAAAATTAGTCCATCGCCAGTCCTGCAGCTCCTGGTCCATTGAGGAAAGCTGACCAGGCAGAGTGCTGTGGCTGCTGTTAGACCTCAGCAACCACTTATTTGTTGCTAGGAAAAATAGGAAGATTTTGGAAAATACTGGTAAGACACCCTGCCTGTTCTCATCTGTTATTCAATAGCTATAAGGAATTTTTTACAGTTTACACTGTAAAATGAAAATCTGTCCTCGCTGGCGGGCCATGGGCAATTTGGGTCACATTTTGTTCCTTGGCAAAGCACAGCTAGGACAGATTGCTGTGTCACAGCAGAGACCATTATTCATAAGTAAGACTATTTTTAACACATGAAAGCAGAGAGATAAGTGTAAATGTTACTTATAATTAACATCTGATGAAGGCAAATCTGTTGATGCCTTTTGCCTTGCTGAATCTAGTCTGCATAATAAAGTGTTACTGATTTTTGACACTTCAAGTCCCACTAACCAAATAGTTCTTGAAGTTCTGCACACCTGGAAGGAAACAGAATCTGGCACATTGTCAGAATGTGCAATCCATAACACGGCTCAGCCCGTGTTCCCTTGCCAGGTGTCTGTGAGACAGTCAGCTTCCTGAGACTGAACTAAAATCCTGCTTTGTTTTCTGCTTTGGAAGAGGCTGCAGGAGAGAACAGTAAGATCAGGTGAAGCATGAAATGTAAGGTACAGAAGACCTACCACAGCCATCCTTCACATCGATTTCTCACGGATGTTATTGACAAAGCAGTTTGTTACAAATTTCACTTTGTTAATGCACCCTCCCAAAACACGGTTTTTGGTTTGTCAAGACAATGCTTTAAGTCATGAAATGCCATGTCATTTTGTGAGTACCAACAGGAACACTTTGTTGGCCAGTATTTTTTTTTTTGTAATTCATTTTAGTAGTGTGCTGCGACCTTTTCTGTCAAATGAAATGATGTTATATGATCATAAATGTAATTGTTTCCCCACAGCTGGTGGGGTATTTGAAGAAAGCTGCATGATGAGAGCTGGTAAAGTGGTGAAATAGGATTGGGACTAGTAGGTGGGACTCAGGGAAGTAAAACTCAAGATGAGGCATGAGTCATAGGTATTCTACATATCTTTTAGTTTTTGGCACTCTTCTGAGATGGATAAGTCTGGGGTTCATGTTAATTAACGCTGGCCATCTAATATTTAAGACAGCTAGTTTGCAGCAGTTGTGAAAGCTTTCTTATTAGTCGATGGAGAGATAAGCACCGCCAGAGAGTGATTGGTTCCATTCCAAGAGAGGTGTCTAAGATAAATTCACTAAATTGTCTTAAGACCAATGAATGTTCCTCCATTGTCAGAAAACCTGAGGATGCCAGGAGAGGTTTAGATTGGATATTAAGAAAAATTTCTACATTGAAAGAGTTATTAAGCCTCGGAAGAGGCTGCCCAGGGCAGTGGTGGAGTCACCATACCTGGAGGTATTTAAAAGCCGGGCAGACGTGGTGTTGTCATGGTTACACGAAACAAACAGTGATGTAGATGCTTTGCCACAGTCACCGTTAGAGAGCCTTGGGCCAGATTGTAGTGTCTGTTTACAGAAATGAAAACACACACATGTCCTTCCAGTGTGGCAGGAATAGGGAGCTGTGCCTGTTGAGATCCTGGCCGTGCTCTCAGGGACAGCCCCACGACGCCGCGTGCCGGTGGGAACATGGGAAGAACACAGCAAGGAAGCTGTGGGTCAGCTTCTCCTCCCTCCCCAGTTCTGCAGAAACTAGTCTGTAGCAGTGGCAGAGCCAGACGCTGCGCTCTCCTCTGAGCCAACCCTTCGGAGAGCCAGGGCGTCACATTGGGATGAGGGAGCTCTGGGTAGTTCAGTTCCTCCAGGACTGAGGGGAAGGCAACAGAGCCCAATGCTGATATGGAGGTCTGCAGCCCTCCTGAAATCCATTTGAACTTCAGGGAACTTCAGCCAGGGTGAAAACAGAAATTCCAGAGATTTTTTTTTCGCAGAGGGGGAAGGCATCCTTCTTTAAGGTCTGCCTTGCCTTTGCAATTTTTGCAGGGCATCCCCCCCATATTTCCCTCCCTACCTCTACACCCCATCTCACTTCCTGCAGTTTTCTTTCCATAGAGCTTTTCATGTAGGAAAGAACATGAGCTACTAAAACAGACTTTGAAGACAATGGAGAGGATGGACTCCTGAGACAGCTTTATTTCCTGCTGGTTAGCTGAAACCAACTGTTTAATTTTTTGTAGTGAGACGTTCTACCCACCCCTGTTCTTTAGATGTTTTGGCAGGATGCTGGTGTTTAAGATGCTGAACTTATGCCAACCTCCTCAAGAGGCCATCACAGCCAGAGAAAGTTCCTCATACACTACTATCACCTAAGTGTGAAAGTCATGTAAGCTTCAATATGTGAACTGGAAGGTAAAAGAAAAGGGAATAGGTGGAAGCAGCTGCATCAGGAGGAAATAACCCTCCCTCCTTGGCTTATGTGACCTGCTTGAGAACTGCTGTTGGTTTTGTTACATACCTGCACATAGGGAAAACAGTCTCTTTTGATTGGTATTGTAGCAAACTTTGCTCTGTTGGCTCTCATACAAAAAATCCTCAATTTTACTTTTATTTTAGGACTACTAATAGAGTAGTAGTAATGATTCTGCACATATCATTCTGGGTCAGATCCTATCATTAATTTTCCTGTTCTCAAGAAAAATCACTACCCCCTGAGCTATCACTCAGAGTCTTACATGAATGATTAAAGGATCAAAACCTTAAAGCCTGGAATTTTTGAACGGGCGGATTTGCTTTCCATGATTTAATGCTCACTGTGTGTAACGTATTTCCTTTGCATCGTATGCCTGAAGGGTTGTCACATACTCTTTTGCCCGCACACAGAGCTGTTAAACGCTTTTACTTCTGAGACAGCTTACATATAAAACAGCTTAAAAACCCAGATATTTCATTCAAAAATTTCCACTAACATGGTTTTGAAGATCCCCCCTGGTAAGCAGCACTGAACCAGAGTCTGAGTCTCCACACAGGCTAAAAGCAGTGTTGTCAGGAATGCCAATGTTCATGTGCAAAGGCCAGAAAAGCAGAAGGCTTCTCAGAGCCTCTCCTCAAGGCACCCACCCCAGCACCGCTGTGCACAGCTTCTCTTGGCTCAGCATTTCTGAGACCAGGCTACACCTCTGCTAGCCTGCCGTAACAGCAGCCTCGTAGAGTTTGCTTCAGGACTTTTCTGCAGCAGGAGAGCCCCTGAATTTATGCTGTTTCCCTCAGAAGTGGCTTACGAGCCCCCTGAGCCATGCTGTTTCCTGGGTGCAAAGCTGTGGGGCTTGGCTTGTTCCTGTGGCCACACCAGTGACTGAAGCACCAGGGAAGGACTTGCTTCATCTATGTCCTTGTAACAGAAAACAAGTGAGGTGTGGAGTGGAATGAGTTACAGCTTGGAAGGACAGAAGTTGCAGAGCCTGCACGTGGAGGAGCCCTGTCACGCAGATGTCAGTCACCATGATGGCAGTGTGCCTACAGCTTTCTGCTTAGAATCACACAATGGTTTGGGTTGGATGGGACTTTAAGATCACCTAGTCCCGCCCCCTGCCCTGGGCAGGGACACCTCCCACCAGAACAGGTTGCTCCAAGCCCCATCCAACCTGGCCTTGAACCCCTCCAGGGATGGGGCAGCCACAGCTTCTCTGGGCAACCTGGGCCAGGCTCTCACCACCCTCACAGCAAAGAATTTCTTCCTGACATCTCATCTCAATCTCCCCTCTTTCAGTGTCAAACCCTTCCCCCTCATCCTATGGCTCCCCGCCCTGATCCAGAGTCCCTCCCCAGCTTTCCTGGAGCCCCTTGAGGGACTGGAAGGGGCTCTAAGGTCTCCCCGGAGCCTTCTCTTCTCCAGGCTGAACCCCCTCAACTCTCTCAGCCTGTCCTCACAGCAGAGGGGCTCCAGCCCTCCCAGCATCTCCGTGGCCTCCTCTGGACTCAATCCATTAGGTCCATGTCCTTATGTTGGTGGTCCCAGAGCTGGACACAGTGCCCCAGATGGGGTCTCACCAGGGCAGAGTAGAGGGGCAGAATCACCTCCTGAATCACTGCCTGCTGGCCACACTTCTGGCTGGTGATCCAGGCACTGGGTGGGAAGTGCAATTTCCAGTCCTTATGCTGAGCACACTAGTTTCCCCTGGAGCACCCAGCAGTCAGGGATGAGGCTATTGGAGGTGGCTGCTGTGTCCCAGCATGCTCTTAAGGTCACCTCATTATTGTACGGCATGACCATGTGGAGGCCCAGCTGAGATCTGCACTACTTTCTGTACAAACACGTCAGATGCGAACACCCTGTGCCAAGGAGCTTATGGTGTGAGAAAACAGGTGGGGGATGCCGGGGGAAAAATGACCCAGAGGTGGAAAAAAACTGCCTGGGGTCACAGACTCGCTCTGTAGGAAAGTTTCATGGAGAACACAGGTCTCCGGATTTCTGTTTTCTTTCCGTTGGCAGAGGCTGTCTCTTTGACACTGCTGCAGACAGTATGGGTGCTGGCTGGTGAAAAAGCCCCTGGAGTGAGGATGCGAATCAAGTGTGATGAAATAGAACAGCAAGGGTTTAGTTATGCACTTACTGTGATCAAACAGCACCTTCCCAAGGCATGAGCCGTGCTGCCGGTGCTGTTCCTGCAGAGTGAGACTGGGTTACCAGAGCGGGGTGTGACAGACTGGTGGCCAGCACGGCTTTTGTTCTCCTGAATCTGGCCCAGGTGTTTGGGACGGTCGCATTTATTCAGTTTTTCCTAATCGTCTCTTCAGAGGCTTCCACTCACTTAATTTTGCATCAGCCTGGTCCCTTTATACAGGCTCGACAAACTCTTCCTGGTCTTGCATCACCCACTGACACTGGCTGTCATGTTACTCCATGGCAGCTGTGTATTGTCATGCTTAGAGAGTAATGTCACAACCCTGGCACATTGTCAGTGTTCCCTATCGAAATACGACTTCTGCTACTATTTCTTTTCATCTGGACACAGCAGATCCTTTCTGAACTTGTACTGATGTTACTTCAATTATGTTTATTAAACCCTTCCCCCTCTTTTTTGGACTGAGATTACAGTCAAATTGTTTTAAGAGCCATATTGACTTCTCAACAGAACAAGTTTTAGGAGTTACCCACATGTTCTGAAAGCAAGCCATTGATACAGCACCAAGGAAAGGAATGGCCCCAAATGATTCAGCAACGGCAGCAAGTAAGAAAGTGTGGGTAAAAAATCCAACTTTTTCTGTTTTCATCATTCCAGGAGCGTCCGCTGCTGTGGAGCACCTCAGTCTGGGCACAGGGTCCATCAACAGAGCCTGGTCCTGGCCATTTTTCTGGGATGTGGTTTTAACAGAATTGTAAGTCAGGTATAAAATGTGAGGGTTTTTTATAACTCATATAGGAGCTGTAATCACTGCCCTCATCAGTACATGTCCTGTTACATTCCAAATTGCAGAGCTCTTCGATGCCTTCCCAGATTTTAAAAATTGTGCTTTAAACTGATGAAAGCCAAAATATTAGTTAGCCATAACTTAAGACTCAGAAAAAATTTAATTTAATTGCAAGGTGTTTGTTTTTTTTTTGCTTTAGGCAAAGAAAATACCGAGGGCAATCAACGAAGTTGAAATTTATGTTTATATTGTATGGGATAAATGCAATTATAATTTGCAGCAGGGTTGGACTCTTGATCTTTATCTTCCAGTAACTGAAGTATTCCCTGCTTGCTGAGTCATTTCGCTGCGTGCAGAACCTATTGTAATTGTTTTCACACCATAATTATCAGGAGAATCCATTTTAAAGACAATATGCTGTGAGGGCTGTGGAAGGTACCCCTCAAACTAATCATTTCATATAGTCTAGAAAAGCCATTTTATAGTGTCTGAATAGGAAACACATAGAAGCATTCATTATTTAGCTTATATATTTGTGTATATATGAAAATGTGTATATATGTAGCTTTTTGATACAAGTTTATTGGGTGATTTTGAGCAATCCATGTGTATTTAATGTACTTAACCCAAAGCCAAATATGTGTAATCTTTATGCTGCACAATCACTCCTGCTGGCTGCCATGGCTACCGACTAAACGTCAAATGCAAAAGACAATGAAAGGAGACAGTTTGAAAAATCCAATTTTCTTCTGGGTTTTGAATGGAATTTTAATTTTGTGGGACATTTTAAAATAACGATGTCTCATCAGTTTGAATAAAGGCATTAGTTTGCTTTCTGTACACAATGGCAAATGATGTATGTAAGTAGATTACTTAAAAATGAAGGGTTCCTGTCCTTGCGATAATACAAACAATGGCATACACATTATAATTGTGTTAATTAACAATAGCATTTTAAATTTGAATGCCGGAAAAAAATAAGCTCTTAGTAAATGACTTTTACGTTTCTCTATAAAACTGTTTAATTAGAGTATGCCTATTGATGTAACTCGCATTTGTGGCAGATTTTGCTTTAAACCCAAGGAGGTGTGACAATGGAAACTGCGTTGCAGATGCCCCGATAATCTGGTTTATCCTCTGGTGCTTTATATTGTATGGCTTGATTCCCCTTTTTTCATAAAAAAGACTGTAGAAATTTAAGTGCTTTTATGCAAATTTAAAAGCTTACTCAACTGGAGGCTGAGGGTCGACCTTCTTACTCTCTACAACTCCCTGAAAGCAGGGTGTAGCCAGGGGGGGGTTGGTCTCTTCTCCCAAGGAACAGGCGATGGGACAAGAGGAAACGGCCTCAGGCTGCACCAGGGGAGGTTTAGATTGGATATCAGGAACAATTTTTACACTGAAAGGGTTCTTGCACATTGGAATGGGCTGTCCAGGGAAGGGGTTGAGGCACCATCCCTGGAGGTGTTTAAAAGATGGATTGACATAGTGCTTAGAGACATGGTTTAGTGATGGTTCTTTATCAGAGTTAGGTTGATGTTTGGACTAGATGATCTTAAAGGTCCCTTCCAACCTAGACAGTTCTATGATTCTATGATATGTGGGAACAAGGGGCTGTATTTATTTGATTACAAGATATTCCAAAGGACTGCATTTCTGGGTTTAGAGAAATTTAGTCCCTAACTTAAGAAAGTCTGTCTGCGTAGGAAACCTGTCAAGGGTGTGTTTATCCTTGGAGAAATCCCTTGGTTCAAAAATAATGCCTTTAGGTTTTTGAAGGACTTTGAAAGCACTGCATGGAGTAAGCAAAAATGACAGCAACTCCCTGATCAACCAGGGTGATACAAAGCAGATTCTGTAAAACTCATCTTTTAATTTGGCGTCATCTCCTAACAAGCAGGCAGCAGGATGACTAGGAAAAGTATCTTTTGGCAGGTCCCCAAATCTAGAAACTTGGGCTACTTCTAGACATTTATTTCAGTGTTCAACATGTTCACCATGAAAATCTATTTTCACAGCATGTAAAGACATAAGAAAATTTTTTGCTAGTTTTCTACACAGTCCACAAGAGAGTACAAAGGCCCAAGCGAGATTTCAGATGATGTTTCAGTGTGTGGCTACGTAAACCCATAAATGTCAACGCTGAAAGATGAAGTCAAAGCCACAAAATAGGAACAGATACTGGGGCAGTGACTGTTTTTTTTTTTAAATAAATTTACAGAAATAAATTGAACATATGTAGGTTGGCTCTGAACGTCTCACAGGAAGAGTTTTTGCTATTTCTTCCACCTTTCTGTAAAAGGGGTGGGACTAAGAATCCCAATTTGAGATTGGGAAAATGGAGGGAGGAAGCAGGCCAGAAGCAGAGGTGCGTGTGAATCAAGAGGAGGAGGGGCTGGGTTCACCAGTGTGAAGGTATTTGGTGCTATAGGGCTGCACCCGAGGTACTGCATCCAGTTTTTGGGCCCCCCAATTTAAGAAGGACATGGAGGAACAGGTGAAGGTCCAGTGAAGGCCTAACAGAAAGGTGAGGGACCTGAAGCATGTGGCCTGTGAAGGGTGGTGGAGGGGGACAGGTTTGTTTATTTAGGCAAAGAGGTGTCGAAGGCACGATGTACGAGCTGCTTACAACTATTTCATGAGGG